>JASCZW010007677.1:0-61701 GCA_034211315.2 Aedes japonicus
ATGTGTTTAATAAAACAATGACTACTCCTACAAAAAAGTGTTGTATGGGTGATTATCACAAAATAAGTCAAGAATTAAGAAAAAAAATATTGAAAAAAATCCAAAATGAGCCCTACACTGAAAAAAATCATTTTTAAAAATTAAACGAAAGAATACCCTGATCATCAACAAGATCCTTTACCTCCCTCACCATATATATATATTGGTGCGTTAGACTCTCTTACGATTTTATTTACCGACCAAGACCTAGGCAGTACAGATAGTATTTTAATCTGTTTGCCTCTGTCAGTTGTATGGTGATTGAACTTCTCCTTTAACTGCATAATTATCTCGTCATACGCCTCCTCTTTCCCATACAACACTTTATTGTAGGAGATTCATTTTTTTATTAAATACATTTGAAAAAAATCGATAAAGAAAAGTGTAGCCCTTTTTAAAAGACAGTCTAGAAAAAATTGAAGAAACATAGTATGCAAAGTGGCTTATCAAGTCATGGTCTACACACCCAGAAAGTTTCGTTGTAATCTGAGAGGGTGCTGCCAACTCCGAATACGATTTGTGGCGAAAACCGTCTATCACACTATGTAAGTGGCCCCAATAGCATCCTTATTGTTGGTTTGAATCGGTCCAAATCGGATTTGCAGCATTATAAAACATCTTCTAGTTTCCCAATGATAAACCACTATCACATTTTGTGAGTGGCCCCAATAGTATCCTTACTGTTGGTTTGAACCGGTTAAAATCGGGAATCGGTTATTTTTAAATAGTTCCTTTGTCAGCTTATCGTTAACCAAAACTAACCCTGCTGCCACCCCATCCTGTTATCCAAAATCCCAGTGATTTCTCGTGGAAGTGCAGTCTACTCCGCGGCTTCCAATAAAGCAAGTATCACGTCAACATATTCCTACCCTGTTCTTACTTGACCTGCATTCGGACGGGGCCGGCGTCGGTATTGCCTTAGTTTTGGATCAACAGTTTTTACACATTGAAGATGTATGTTAGTCCCAACCCAAGTAACATCAAAAACATCTTTTTGGTCAGTTATATTGAAATTTTGTTGTACAAGAGTATTAAAAATGAAATGAAAAATATCTTTTGTCATATACAAGCTGAGAGGATGTTGTCGCAAATCATTTGCGTCTCATAAGTTACTCATGTATTTTTCGAGAACATGAGCAGAAAACATAGTAGTCAACCGTTTATAACAGCTTTTAGGTCGCATAAGAAGTTTTAAAAATGGATTACCTAACGTGCTTTTGACATGAAGATGTCTTATCTAGGTAGTGCATAGCATCTTAATAACCAATAGGCTATAATCATATGTTATTAAAAAGTGAAACTAAATGCAAAAATGCATAAACACAACAATTCAATCCAACAAGTGTCAACTAGCAGATGTAAACACAGATCAAATTTGACAGTAATGTTTGTTATGTGTAAGATTTGTTTGTGAATTCCCATTACTTTTTATTAATTTTTCATATCGATTAAAAAGCAGACCTAGCCCATTTGCAAGATATCTTCTTAAGAAACGGTTACAGACTTGGTCTAACTACAAGAAAAAAACCAAAAATATAAGCATCAAAAGTATTAATAAAGCATACAATAAGAATCACTTTCAGCAGTAAATTTATAGTGACAGTACACAAGACACATCACTTTTTCTAAAATTTCTGGATATTATAGTAATTAACTCAAATTATTTGCTATAGACCATCATTATGTTATTAGACTGCTCTCAAGATGTATTTTGTATTTCAACTTCACACCATAACTATGGACTAAATTACAGGATTAAAACTATGATTATAATTATCACCAAAAATTTCGATAATACGAATAGTAATTTTTTTCATTCCCCATATAATGCAGTCCTTGATAGATATATGGTTGACATGCTAGATGGTGGAGGGTGGAGCACTATTTCAGCATTCTAAAGAAAGGATGAAATGTTACTAGCAATTACATAATCGTTAAAGTATAAACATAGCTTTGCAGTATGCTTGTGCTAAGGTTCTTGTGCTAAACTAAAATTTTTAAACTAAATCTCCAATCCACTAAACATTATAAGAGCACCAGTAATCAAATCTGCCGGTTCCAGCATTACATTCCACGATTGACTGACTAGTTTATCAGAAAACCCCATTCAATACAATGTCATATTTAGCTGGTTGCCCATTGTCAAAATGCTTGCCCTCTTGGCATTTGGAAAGCTAATAAGCTGACAATCGAAAAATACAGGACTGGTACATCCATAAAACAGTCATCCATCAAACTATTGACAACACAATGATTTCTAATTGAACACTTTGTTACACTCTGTTTCCGAATCGGGTCGTGAACAAAATTCGGTGGGTTTTGTGCAGAGGAAAATGTTCCTCACGCAAACCGGATGTATACAAACATGCTAAGCAAATCGGAGGTAGGGTCAAAGGACGTTAGATTTTGTATCCTTGGTTTGAAACAAGAAGAAAAAAAACAATAAACGAACTCAAACGATACATAAGTAGCACCTTTTTGGGATCATCGAAAAGAGGGAAAAGAGTCTGTCACCGCAGCTTATACTCTCACTTTCAACAATTTGATCATTTTCGAGTGCATTGCCCTGAACTGTAGCTACCCAGCGTGGTATAAAGTGTGATGCTGCTATGGAAACAGAAGAAGCATGTTGCTTTTACGTTGACATTAGATAAGGCTCTTTCGATCACTGGTTACTGTTAGTAACAAGGCAGTTGTATGGTTGCTATGCTGGAAACTTTGTCTTGTGTAACATGGAATCAAATGCATTTAAAAGAAAGTCCCTCTCTATCCTTTAATTCCAGCCTTTGGTAGACGAGGGATATTTCCTGATGATACAATGATCCATTCTTACGAAACTGCACAACAATACAGCTAACGCCTTTTGAAACTTTGATTTTTCACGCACCTCTGCTCTAAAGGCATATCGGCAATATAACAAATTATTATCTGCAATAAAAATCTAAACAACCGCATCAACGTAAACTTGCGTCTGGCTTCTTTATTTTAGGTTTACCTTCAAAAACCACCGGGGAAACGAAAGCTAGCTGACATCGCTTGGGTCTCAACTTTTCTTCCCTTTAGCTCGGGGTTGAATCCGAAACCTCGAACCGTACGATAAACTTATGGTTTTAAGGACAATATAATATGTATATCCTCTCGAAAGTAGCAAATTGGAGATTTCCTCTCACTTTTGTCACTCTTTGGCTTCCACTGCTTGCCGTTTGCTCTGCCAGTGTGTGGTTGACAAGAGGGCTGGCTCGATTCAAGTGCTATTGTTGTTTGAATAGCCTGCCGGCTGTTTGGAGAAATAGCTTGTATAAATTAGAAGGGATCATAAGTGATGTCATGATGTTGTAGAGAATATCGTCAAAACCGGGGATTCGAGGGGGCACTAAATTTGTACTATGAAATTCTTTTCTTACTCTATAATCAGTTTTATGGCATCACGTTTGCATCAATTTAGTCAGCTCTCGATAGTATCCATGCTTTTCTATTACTTAAATTTATCGTCCCGGGAGCCATAATGAAGTGGACCCTTTTTTTATCACTTGTTTTTTCAACACGATTTGATTTTTTTTCTTCAAGTTGAACTTCTTTTTTTTTAAATATTATTCCATAAATGAAACTTGAAAAGAATTTGAAAAATAAGATATCAAAAAAGACTACAGTGTGTTAACTTTAAATTTAATAGATGATGGAAATTCATACAAATGATGAGGTGGGCACTTTATTTTGCTTATCAGTGTAGGTATATTATATTTTATAACAATAAGCTAAAGTGCTGTACGGTTTTGGCACTATGCTTTTCGATTATTTATGATCGATAGAAATGGGTAATCGCTGACCCGCTCCACGCCTCAGAGTATCTATTAGTATTATCATTATTTTGTTTGTTTTCGTACCGTATCTGTCTCATTCATCTTCAAGGCCATGGAAGAAGCGTATTTTAGGCCAATAAAACAACAGAAAAAAACACCTAGGTTTCGTAGCACATAAAAATATATTTCTCAAATTGGGAGTGAACAAAGCTGGTGATCTATGTATAACAGTACATCACAAAATTTAACGAAAGATACAACCTTCACTGTGTACTAGTAATTTCGTATGTAGAATCGTAGTGAAACAGTATATTAGAACAGTGTTCAAAGTCAGTGACGAAAATAAGAAACCAAATGGCGATTTAAAAAAAAAGGCATGGTTCAGGGTTCTGTATCTCAGCTTGCAGTGTAGAGAACTGCGTTGATCTTATGGTTCGTTGCTAGTTTTTGTTCAGAAAAGGATTTTTCTTCTCCATCTTACATTAAACATTTCAAGCTTCAAGCCAACAGTTAGCTTATTTCCTTCTTTTAACTTAGTGTTCTAAATTAAGTTCCACAGTAATAAAATAAAAGCTGTTGGTGCCAGGTACTATTTTTGTAATATTACAACTTTGTATAAATCATAAGTTATGATACAGATGCCCCTAATTATTGCTATTTTCCTTAGTGTTAAATTCCTAAACAGAGTTTCGAACCCAACTATGATGTTGCTTTGTAGCTGAACCTTTAATGACTGAGCTAAAAGAGAGCTGAAAAGGTGCATTTCTACCGAATAAATGATACAGGTATACCTCGATAGTACGTACATCAACTTCATCACTTCAAATTGCATAAAAACTACTGATTACACTAGAAAACTAGTACAACTTAAAGAAAAAGCAGAAGTTGTTCTTTCTTTTGGACTCATTAGATTTCAGATGCAACACACAGTTTTTATGCAATTGCTTTTTGAAGTGAGAAAGTTGATGTACGTACTATTGAGGTATACCTGTACTACGTTATTGATAGGCCAGAGTGGATTCACAAACTACTTCAATGTGTTTTCTGTCAAACGAAATCCATAGGTCAATAAGGTATAATTGTACTTGCCACTCAATCATACTAATGCAAAAATGGCAAGTTAGCCGGAACTTTGGCCAAATGTGAAAAAAGAAGCAGTTGCCCATTTCCTCCAGCGCCCTCTTCGAGTTCTGGGCCGACGCTAGATCCGGTCAAAACACCACGTCGTCATGTGGTACTTTTTAATGAAGTTGGCATTTTCTGGGAGGCACTTCGTACTGTAGATCTCGCCGTTCACTGCTAGCCTCGACAAAAAGAAGAGCGGTCGTGACATCTTCTTTTCACTGATGTGAGCCACAGCAACCTTTGGGAACTTTATAATTTTTTTTGTCGGTGAGGTAAAGTAGTCGTTGCCGGCCAACGTGAGGTGCGTCTCGTCGTCCATAACGACCACTACGTTCCACTTCGCCTGGAAGATCCCTTTCGCCAGAATCTTCAGCCGTTGTTTCTGGGGATTTATTTGGTTATCCGACATGGCTGGCTTGGGCAGACGCTTCCACATGTGGATATTTGTTATGACCAAATACTTTTTGGCCACCCGGCCGATCGCACGGATAGAAGTGACTTGACTTTCGTTTTCCGTTTGAGCTTCTGTTGATTCCTCCGATCGCTTAATTTGGTCGGACGGCCGGAATCAAGCTTAAGGCTCAAACGCAGTGATAACGGAAGCGGAACGGTGACGGCAGCGGAATAGCCCAATCTGACTAAACAGATAGAAAACTGATTAGATTCAAGTTGGTTCCAATTGAGCATATCGACGTAATTTAAGACAATTGTCAAACTTGCCGTTTCCGTTCCGATTCCGTCCACATTGCGTTTGGGCCTTTACGCTCGATGGACTATCTTTTCTCCAGAAATGCCAGAATCTTGTAGATATTCCCGACTTTTTTAGGCCTGGATGGAGCAGGCGATACGAACAAAGCCTAGATCGAAGTTGTTTGACTGTTGTCGCCATAGCTATGTATATAGACAACTAACATATGTTGACTACTGACCGGTGGATCCACCACCAGGTGGCAGGGTAATCACATGAAAAATCGGAACATTTAGTCGTTTGCTTTAAATGCACGCTTTAGTCTTTATCTCTTGGAATGACACCCCTCTTTGATTTTTTTTCACCAGCTTCATCCGTTTTTCGAACGCGATGACTTTCTTGGCCTAGTGCAAGTTGCTGATTTTGTTATCATGAAGCTTTGGCATCATCTAGGACTAAACAAAGAGGTTCAATCACAGAGAACAGACATCCAAGCTAGAGTGCCCTCCGTGTGTAAATTTCTGTAACTGTCATTTTAAATTTACAGCTTGTTTCCGTCAGTTTTGGTTATTCGTATGTTGATGGCGCTACCTGCGCGCCTTGAGATTTGATAGGCTGTCAATTTTAGTTTGGTGAAACCTAGACTAGGCGGCGTTGTTTTTCCAAAGGTTTGCTTTTGAAAATTTACACAGTAACTTGAGATAACAATGTTCGAGCCTGGATGTCTGTTCTCTGTGGTTCAATGGATTTGAATCTGTAGACCTAAGGAGTCATATATTTTTGTCCAGGAAATCCGTCAAATTTTCGCGAAACTAGGCTTGAACCACATTCGCTGTCGGATGAGGCACCGTCTGCTGAAACACATAGCAGCCATCTCCGTAGAGTTGTCGTAGACTTGGAGCAACTAACTTCTTCAAAATATCCGTTTTTATTATGAACACCAAGGTGAGCTTATCTTGCTTGCAAACTGCTCCCAAACCATCACTGACGCTGCACTTTAGGAATTTTGATCTGAGATGCAGGAATGCTTGCCGTCGTTGTCGCCCACAATCGTTGCACATTATGAGGCTGCTCCATCAGAAACAGTTTCTCATTCGAAAAACGAGCCGAGATAGTATTAACTTGGTTCTTCCAACCGCTCGCCGAGTCGGTTTCCTTTCAAAAACAGTTCACAACGATTTCTGGATATCAATCCATTGCGCAGAGTAAACAAAACACAACTGATAAACAGTCAATATCAATGACTGTTTTTACAGGTGGCGAAGAGCAGGGTGTTTGTCGGTATTAGTAACGAAAAATGTGTAAACAATCCATGATTTCGGGTAGTGACGTAGAACTCCAAAAACAAGCGAATGATAACAAAGCAAATTAAGTTTTTTTCTGAATCCTTTTAGTGCACAACGAGGTGTTTTTCAGCCGAAGCCTTTTAAAAACTATACCAATCACCGAAAATAAACATTCCATCTTGTGATTTGCTGCTTTTGAAAATTGTTTACAAAAAACAGGCTGTGCATCATCTCACGAACACAATGACAGTATTTTGCATTACACTAATACAATTTAATCACTTCTGCTCCACCTGTATAGACCTCATTGAGTCAATATCACGCACCTCTGTTAGTAAATGCACAGATTGAGAGGCAAATTTAATTTTCTGCGCTATCTAATGCACAGAAGAAAAAAAACCCAAGAATTTACCCAAAAGTTAGTTATTTATACACAACGGGTACGTTAACACAACTCTACCCAAAATTGGCTTCCCACACGCAACTGCTCAAATGGGTACTTATTTTCTTCCGTGTGCACATAAAGGGAATGCTAGATTTGACATAAATCAATGGGAACTATCATGTTAGTTTAGGCCGGCTTCGACTTGACTTCGACAGTCTGATAATATTCAATATATTTTCCTGTGTACATGAAGTTACAGCTGACACTTGTATACAATATTTACATGGAGCTATCTGGTTTAAATTTACAAATTTTCCATGAATTTCTGCCAAATCTAGCATTCCCTTTATGTGCATTGAATAACGTAGAAAATTCAATGTTTCTTTATATCTGTGTAGGAAAAATCAGTTATTTGCTTTATAAGGAGTGTATCGAATATAAGCTATCCAAATATCGAATATGTGAGCGATGAGGACAGGTCGATTCAAGTGGAGAAATTCGGTCGAAAGGTACTGGTATGGCAAGCAATATGTTCCTGTGGTTTGAAGTCAACCATTTTTTACACTACCGGAACTATAAATGCGGAAATCTATCGATCTGAGTGTCTCCAGAAGAGATTGTTGCCTTTATATAAGAAGCATAGTACGCCTCCACTGTTTTGGCCGGATTAAGCGTCGGCTCACTATGCCAAAACCACTCTCAATTGGCTTGCGGAAAAGGGTATAGATTTCGTTGAGAAAAATATCAATCCACCAAATTGCTCTCAGCTTCGACCCATCGAACGTTACTGGGCAATCGTGAAGAGGGTCTTCAAGAAGACTAGTAAGGCAGCTGTTAACATGCAAGAGTTCAAAAAAATTTGGGCTCAAGCGTCCAAAAAATGCGACGCAACACTTGTCCGGAACTTGATGAAGAGCGTTCGATCCAAAGTTCAAACATTCGTGAAGGAATAATTTAAATTTCATCCGGTCTTCATTATGTTCAAGTTTAACCTCGTACAATAAAGGATCAATTTTTTGTATGAATAAAATATCGGTTTTCAACATATTTGAAAGAAAGTTTGTGGATAGCTTATTTTCGATACACTCCTTAGTGGCGTATCATCAGCTTCGGGTCGTTTTTTTTGTCTGACTAAATTCCACTTAGAAGAATTATTGGCCGGTTAGATGTACCTATTCTAGACAAATTAATAGTTTATTGTGAAATGTGCAATAATTTTTAACGTTTTTGCCAAAAATTTGGTGTGATCATGTTATTACATAAAAACTTTTACATGCTTTATTGGCACAGAACAGTTGATTTCTCGAGTAATCCATTATATAGATCTAAAAGCTGATTGTAAAAAAAAATTTAGACGTTGAATTCTCTCGAATCTGAGAACACTTTTGTGAACTGAAAGCGTCATCTGATAGAGGATTGTTTGTTCTACCAAATGATGTACACAGTTAAAATTATTTTGTAATTTTCAAATATTTTCATGTACATATAAAGAGCACGCAAAAAGCTTTAAAATCGCATGCGGTTTTAAATTTACCCGATTTGGAAATCGCATCTTGTAATAATTTCTCAATTGATTTTTAGATGAACTACCTCAGACGACTGCATTGTTGATTTTTACATTATAATTTATTTTTCACGTTAGACAAGAAGAGGCATATAATAAGTGAGAATTAATTTGCATATTGTCAATCTCAAAATGCACCATCATGTAGAATCGTTTGAAATTAAAATTGTTAAACGCTTTCAGTGGGCTACGGTCCATCAAAATATTTATTGCACTTGAAAAGGCATTTCTAGGAGCTGATTAGTTTCTATCAACATGGCGTTACATTTCCATTTGCGTTTTGTCTAAGCGCTAGAAACATTGAAAACCTTTGAAACTAAGGGCCAATTTCGTCATCCTCTCACAGATAAAAAGAAACACTGAATTTTCTGCGTTATCTAATGCACATAAAGGGAATGCTAGATTTGGCAGAAAATAATGCGATAATTCATGTAAATTTAAGCCAGATAACGCCTGAATCTAGCATGTTGCATGAAAGATTGCAAACAATATCGCACTTTGAAACGAGGGGAAATTTTACGCGCATATTAAAATTATTTTTTTTTCTGTGCTCTTAACCCATTTTCGCCGTTTTCCACAAAACATTTTTTTTCGACTATATCGTATCAAAATATAAGTCTTGTGGATGCATTAATGAAATTTAGCATTTTTAGAGGTTTTTTTTTACACTTAGGAACACCGTGACAGCATGTTGCGTATACGCAACACTGGCGCATTGCTCGACAAATAGAATGCAACATACATTTTAAGCTCAAATGGTACACACTCAGCCACACCTTAATGGATGGTTAACTAGCTACAAATAATATTTGGCCTTTTGTGAACATATTCCCATTGTGAAACGACAAAAAATATAACCAGTAACTTCTAGTTTATGATTGAAATTGTGTTCATAAGACATGTACCAACTCATACAATGCAATTTGTGAGTTTTTTTCTATTGGTGTGTGTGAACACAGTCAGTAAGATAGCCAAAGGATATACCTTTCAAACAAACTAATTTGTTTTGATCGTATTAAACGTACATGCATACACGAATTTTTCAAAACCACTGTTGCGTATACGCAACAGCGGACGGAAATGGGTTAAATATTACACCAGATTTACCCATATAGTTAATCCTGGTTTAATGCTTAAGCGGAGATTAAAAAATCAGCCTTTAGTCAATATTACTATCAAGGGGAGATTCAGGTTGCTGAGGAAATCTTAATAATGGAACGTCCATTAATTACGTCACGCAAAAAATGACTTTTTACATTAGCGTAACATTTCCCCCGTTGAGTTATAAACCAATGCAAGCGTAGACAAACAAAATTGTCTTTCATCTTTCATTTTTCCAAACTACCTATGTAGTGAAGTAAACAAGTGACAGATAAATCTAATTCTGGTTCTCAAAATCCATTCCAATAACAATAATTGCTTGTCACAAACGTTAGATATTCTCATGAGAAATTAAGGCTCTTAGCAATCAATATCAACATCAATATAGGATTTGTGTATTAACCGATTCTTTCCATCATAAAAAAACACATTTACAGTTCAGTTCCAGATATTTTATTCACTGTTAAAATACATATGACTAGAATTGTTTTAACAAAACACGTGTATCGCAACCTCTAATTACAAACATTTGAAAACATTCTCACTGGTCCAATTAAGGAATATTACGATCCATACTGAGTCGAGAAAAAATAATAATATCTTAATATAGTTGTAAAATAAAAAGTAAGTCTTGCTACACTGGTACATTTGATTAATCCTCGCTGAAACTTAATGAGTTCGACAATAAGGTTCAATGGTATAAATTGCTGTAAATAAGCGCTCGATCCATCCACCCACCCCCGCGCTCGCAATAAACTCAACATCTCAACAGATTAAGATAGTCCTTCTTAATTTCTTGTCTTAATTCAACAACAATTTGTCAAGTCTTAATCACCCTCACATTATATATTCTCCACCTCCAATTTAACTCAAATAGTCGGTTTGTTCCATCAGATAGTAATGCTGCTGCCCGTGCTGCTGACTGCCTCCATTAGTGATAGTATCGATCTGACTCCAGCCGGCTTGCGACGCTGCATAATTACCACTACTGCTGCTATTCCACCATCCATCAGCACCAAGTACCGTCTGCTCTGCCGTGCTATTCGGAACGAGGGCATCTCCGTTGGTGGAACCATCACCGTACCCACCGTACGGTAGCATCGTTGTCTGTGCATTGGGTGACGCGGAATTGCTGTAATTTTCGTAGCAATAGCTCTCAAGCTGATTATTCTCGCCAGCAACGCCTTCAGTAAGTTGCTTACTCTGCGTCACGCAACTCGATTGGCCAATAAAAAACGAATTGATATCGTCACATAGACGCAGGTTCATCTTGTTCAAGTCGGGAAGATTGCAATTATTGTTGTTGTTGTTGTTATTGTTACTTGTTACTGTGTTGACACTATGATAATCAATTTGTGGGCTGGAATAGTACGAGAAGTCGTCCAAAACACTGGAACCGCTTGTTAGACTTGCAGTATCCGTATCGTTGCTGCTTGTTTCGTATTTGATGCAGTCAAAGTAACGAACTGAGAAACTGGAGTTGTTTGGGGTGTTCTTGTAGATATTGCCACTCTCCATGTCTAGAACGGTCGGCGGGGAGCTGCCCAGGGTGTGAAGACTTGTGGTTGAGCTGCTCGGGTATTTGTTGATTGGCCGAATGGGTTGATCTAGTTGGAAAATTTCCTCTGGATGAATGAAACTAGCATTATCGTAGTAGTAGGTCTGGTTGTAGTCGGTGGTTTGATGATGAGCGTTCGTTGATGGGTTGGTTGGAATGGTAACGTAATTGCATTGGTTGCTTGCTTTGTAATTGGTCGGAAAGTTTAAGTTGTAGCTGGATTCGGAGTTCAGTCGATTCATGTTACTATTTGATGTAAGGACCTTTCCAGGGTCCAACATTTGTTTAGTGACTTTTTTGGTTTGCTTTGCGCTTGTAATCTGTGTGTAAATAATGGATAGAATTAAGTAAAAGTTTGAAAGAAAAACGAATTGAAAAACATACCTTTGTTACTTTCGATTGGATAGCTTTGAGAACGCGTTCCCGTCTGCCTATGCCCAAAATCTTTCGGGTCTCGCCCGATGATTTTGACTCCGGACGTGCATGATCGTGGACTCCTTTGGCTTGAAAGAATATGGCATTCGGTGTATGACGCCAAAAATGAGTAACGGGATAACCACAGTGTCCTCTGCAGGGTTGAATCTCAAGCACTCCTCCCACGCAAAGACGATTGGGGCAAGCTTTGCCCTGTTGTTTTCTCCGAGCCTTGTCACATATGGCAGGCCTCAAATGTATCTTGTCGCCACTGGGAAGGACGCACCTCACCGAGCATACCAGCACACCCAAGCAACTTTTCTTCAGAATGCTAACATTGTGATTGTTGGTATTTCTCATGGCCCACCCGGATGAATGCCGTTTGGCCATTTCGTCCATTGCACGATAGATGTGGCGACAGTGGCCATCACTCCATTCGTTGAACTCATCAAGATCAGCTTCGTTTACTAGTGGCACATTTGGATCGTTAATGTCCCACTCGAGACCGATCCGGCCGGAAGTGTTAGATGTGATGATGTTTGATTGCCTGTTAAATAGAAATCAATGATATTTGTTAATTCTAGAGGTTTTGAGCTGTTTAGTGGAATACCTGTAACTATAAATTAGAGAAAAATTAGTATTTTCCATTTAATTCCAACTACCTTTGCTTATCTTGACGGATACGCGTATTTCGTCTACAATGTGCAGACTTCTTCAGTGTCTCGTAGCAGTCGAGTTATAAGTACGAGACACTGAAGAAGTCTGTACATTGTAGACGAAATATGCGTATCGGTCAAGATAAGCAAAGATGGTTGTAATTAAATGGAAAAAACTAATTTTTTCTTCTAATTTCTAGTTAAATATTTGTTAGTTGTTAGTTAGCTAAGAGGTGATATTCCCTGAAATAAATTATTCCATCAAAATTGACAGCTAGAAGAATCAAACTATGCTTTATTTATCATGAAGTATGACCATCATGTAGTAATAAGATTGTTGTCTAATAGTATCATCACCGAGTCTTCATAAAATTTACTTATCAACCAACGATTTTGAAGAACTAAAGAGGAATTGTATTCAACTTTTAGAGAACCAACATTGTGAACGTGTTAACTCCTTTATAATATGGGAATTGATCAATTGCACACAAATACAATAAACTAATAAACTGAAGTTAAGTTATTCAGAATAAATTACCCATATATCCAAAAATATTTTCATTGATCTGTAAACGTGTTTTTTTTTTTCATATCATCAGAACATGAAAAAAAAAATCGAAGTTATACTGAACTCAGTTTGGAAAATAAACTGTAGAATGACATTTGACCTTGTATCAGCTAAAATTATCAGATAAACTTGTCATTGTGCAAGCACATTTGACAAAACATGATTAATTTGTTGTTTTAATCATCAGGAACAGGTAGAGAGGATCCCGTTGACGAAAAGTTTGTTTAAGTTTGTAGAAGTTATCGGAGCTCAAATAAAAATTTCAATTCTGAAAGCCTTTAGAAATGTTATCCTCAAAAGCAGGATTCAATTCCAAATTAATTCCAAACCACTAATATTAGTACTGTAAAGTAGCCTGGTCTTGAATGATATAGGAGTAAGAAATGTAATATTAGCCTAATCCCTTTATTTTGCCTTTTTTCAATATATGTCATAAGTTCAGCGGTAATCGACAAATAAACGATGACACGCCATGTTTTTAACTTGTTTTTAAGCAACGCTGAACTATTTCAAAACTTTCTTGTGATGCAACTGTTCGAAATTGACGATTTATCTAACTTTATAGCCGCTATGATTTCGTTAGTAAAGCTGACAGATTTTCTTCCCAATCTACAAATGTCCCAAATCTGCCTACGGAATAATAAATTGTGATATTGCATGAAAACTGTGGGCTTAATATTAGGCATACATTATTTTATTTGTTCCTAACTATGGCTTATTATATTCGTTGGATAGTTGAATATTTATCTTGGTAAATATACAATGGTAGCTTATGAACACGTGGCTGTAAATTTTCCAAATAGATTATCTAAACAAACCAGTATTATGTTAATTATAATGTTTTAAATGTTGAGCGGTCGATATAATACAAGCATAAGCCATTTCAGTCATTTAAAGGAGGTTTTTTTTCTTTAAATATAGTTTTTATATTTCAGGTTCAGTGAAAGAAATATTACTAACTATTAAATGTCTTAATAATAAAAGTAGAACACCACATGAAAATTGTTCTTAATGCGCAATATAGAAGATAAGACGAAGTTGCATCCATGAATAAACCCAACATGAAGTCTATACATCGACATTTCATCCATATCCCTCGAATGGTTTTGCCCTGAAAAAGGAAGTTTCTCATAATTTTGGTGGTACACAAGGACAAACATCTTATTAAAATTCACTAAGCTAGTCTGTAGCCGATTGAATGTACTTTGTAGCAAAATTATTCAATGAGCTACAATAAAAAATGCAATTGACCTTAGCATATTAGGCAGAGTTATGGAAAGTTTCTTAGAAACGTTTTCGCTTCATCAGAATTATCCTCTACTTCTGGAATTTTTCTATACTCTATAAGTCTCTTCAAACATGGTTAAACTAGTCTAAGGGAGTTCGATGTTTTGTTACAAGCTTATACTTTTTATGTAATACTAGTTTATAGTTGAAATATCATTGGCATACTCTAAAATCCAAAAGCTTTAAGTGTACCTAGCTCAGAGAAAACATAAGAATTACAAAGGGGTACTCTAAAATTATACTGTGTTTCTTACTGATAAGTTAAATTTCCCGTTCAAAGTATTCAATTTAGTTTTTGGATAAAGTCCATATTTTTAAAAGAGCTTTTATTATTTTCTCGAAGTTTTGCTTTTCAGTTGTATTGATTGACATACTCTGAAGATCACAAAAAAAAACAATTTCCACTAAACGTTGGGTGCGTTAAAAAAAATAAATGCTGCGTGATAAATTATCCATGTCCATGTAGATATTGACCATCTACAGGACATTAAATAAACCGGTAATCCTCTACGGCTACAAGACATTGACATTGCAAGTAGAAGACTACGTTTCCTTGGTGTCTTTGAACGGAAGGTGTTGCGTACGATCAACGGTGGAGTGCAGATGGAAGAAGGAACGTGCATATGGAACCCTACGATCGTGAAGGAGGCAAATGAACCATGAATTGCATAAATTGCTGCCTTCAATCGTACACACCGCTAAAATCGGTCAACTACGATGGCTTGGGCATGTCGTTAGAATGTTGGAGGACAGCTTAGTTAAAATGAATCTCGAAAATGAACCGAGGGGCACAAGAAGAAGAGCTGCGTAACGAGCAAGGTGGATCGATCAATTAGAAGGCGACCTGTGAACCCTTTGCAGACAGCGAGGCTGGAGGAGTGCAGGCATGGACCGAATATAATGGAGACAATTTACAGCAGAAGTCACCCCGGCCTTGGTCTAACTGCTAAGGTAGGTAAACGTGTTAAATTATACAAAATTTACATTAAAAAAACTAATAATTCGAATGGTTCGAATAAATCTATTATATGTTAAGGCCAGCAAAACACAAGCGATTATGTTTTATAAGGAGATGCCGTTCGTACTAATATCTGTGTTGATTAAAAACCAATAATGATAGTATAAATAATTCAACAACCAGAATCAGATTCACAAGTTACTATAAGATAAAAAACCAGCACTTAGATGTCTTGATAGTTATTCAGTGATACGTTTCAATGTGATTAATTCTATGTAAGGAAATCGATTTTTTATGAAATTAATCAATATAGGGAAGCGGAACCTATCTTGAGCTCAATAAGCGGACCTCCAGTGGAAACCGGTGAATATGCACTGAATACCGAACACTGAGTACACAAGTTATTCACAATTTATTCGTCCACTTAGCGTTAATCGTTGAGCAACACACAAAACATTCGATTCTGATCATTTTCTTCCAATTTAATACGGAAAAGTTGCCACTACTATGTACCTATATTAATAATATCACGAAAACCATTAATCCCATCTGTGTACATATGTTAATCGTACTGATTTTAATCAAGAAAAAATACAAACAAGTCTACGCTCTTCTCTACTACACCCAAAAATGAAGTAGATCATTTGACAGCACTTCACGTGTGTTGGGTAGCATGCATATAACCAAGACAAAATGAAAGGGTTTGTTTTTTATTCTTCCATGAAAATATTGACAACAAGGCTCACCATAACGTTTGGCATAGAATGCTCTATGAATGATTGAACACGCACACTAGCGTTGATGTGTTTGCTATACAGTATATGAGCAGTGCAACATCAAGCGATTACGTCGATTTGAAACACGGTTCAGAATAGGTACAAGCGTATTTAAATTATTGTGAAAATTAATCCCATAGTTTTCTAGTATTTTATCACGTATTCGTAGATTCTCCTGTGGCTAGTGTAATAAGTGAAGTGTGATTTTTATGGTTTGTGCAATAACGCAACGAAAATGTGTGAGGATATAGTGCAATTAAAGAGAAAACTTGGAGACTGGCTCGAGTATATTCCCTAGTACGGTTAGATCAATACGACGAATTTGTAGTGCAAAGGTAAGAAATTGTGTTGAAAATCTGACTGCTCATTATTTTTACGAAATTTAAGTCTCCGAAACGTTTTTGTAGCTTTTAATTATATTCAAGACCTAATATTATTTGCCAGGATTGTATATTCTTGGTTCCTGCATCCATTAATTGGAGAAATTAAACATTTTTTTACGTTTGAAGTTGGATGGCTGCAGAATGTGATGGATATATGTACTATGGTGAGAATAGGTTCCGTTTCCCTGCTTCAGTTTTTTTTCGTTCAAATAAAAATTTGAAAAATTACGACCGTCACGAAAAATTGTAACGCTTGTAACTCAATTATTATTTGAAAGATTTTCGAGATGTTAACATTAATTGGTTGAAAAAAATTGGACCTTTAAATTCATCCAACATTTTTTATTCAACAATTGTAAACTATTGAAAATAATACATATGATGTGATGTCTTATAATAACGTTTTCCATACTGAATTCACAAATTGTATAGTATTCATGTATCACAAATTTCACATTTCAGGAGCGAAGGTCTCACATGCAGCAAAGAACCTTACGGAAAAGGTGCACCTTCGCCGGAAACTTCATGCGTTCAGCAGTCTTGGAATTGAAAAGCGCCTCCAACATTAGATTGGCAGTGCACTGGCGCGGAGCCGCTGGCTAGACAGCCAGTAGATCGTAGCCAGTGGTGAGTTTGTAAGCATGCGGTAGCGCAACGATCAGGAGACTAAAAAAAGGAATCCGGTGTGAGCAAGTTAGCAGCTATTATCAGGTAAGGCACAACGTTGAGTTAAATTAAGTTCTGTCCGCAGTAAGCCAACCAGTTGTTGATGCGTATGCTTATATTTTCATAAAATGCAATAACCGACAAAACTTTGTATGAATGTGATCAGTTATTAGCTATTAATTAATTTCAAATTACCTGCTTATAATTTCTGCAAATGAGAAGCTGTTGCATTGTCGCACTATATTAGCGAAAATGTGAAGATGTAGCAAAGGTGTACGGCGCAAAGATGGAAAGTAAAAATGCCTGATTCCAATGAAGCAAAGAACGTATAAATATAATTGCGGACCATCTAAAATCCGTCCTTTTAAAGTCGGGCAATTAGATTTGCTCAACCAAAGAATTCGTGTGATTGGAATTTCCTAATTATGGTTGCACATTCAAGCTGTGGGAAGGCACAATGGAAAATTTTAGAATAGATTGCTGTCCAGTGTGAGCCAGTTGAATGCCTGCAGCTTTACAACCGGTAAGATGCAACGACGTGTACTTAAATCAACTGATTCCAAAGGAGGCCAAAAAGAAGGCTTAAATTCAATCGCGGACTATGCTCACCATCTTAAATCTGTCATTTTCAGTAAGACCAATTTGATTTTCCCTGCTAACGAGTTTATTTGATGGGAGTTTCTCTAACTTACTGTGGCATATTCTTGTTAGTTGGCAACAAGCAGTGGCAAAAAACAGTTTTACTTTCATTCGTAGCATACGCTGAACAATGTGTAATACTGCAAACATGGATCGCAAATTTAAACAAATCTTATATTATTAGTACGACGAATTAAACTGTTCAACTAGAGAGATTGTTTTACAGATATTTTCTTAATCGAACCTGAATTATCATTACACGTTCGGGATTATTTAAGCATTAAGTTGATAGTTCAAAATTGTATATAAGAGCTATGATAATATTTTAGCACGGATCATGCCAGCCGTCCTTTAGAGGCCTGTTATCTGTTTGCAAGAAAATTTCACACAAGTTCAACTAGCTTGTTTGCTGATATATAGCAATAAAAGTGCATACGGCTCTAGAATGCAAAATACGGCTAGACGTAGTCGACGTCAACCATACGATCGTCTCTTGTACAAAACCAAACTGATTGTTGATCATACGTTATCATTCATTTCAGGGTTTGAAGCAAATTTCAACATTCTTAATTTGAGATATGTATAAACATTGTTCAAGTATAATCATATTTATCAGAAACGATGTGACATGATCCCATTTAGCAAATGGTATGAACTTCAACCCTACCTAGTATTTGATATCTTGCAATGATGCCTTTCTCTAAGTAAACAGTATAATGTCACAAGGAAGGTAATAGATTACTTTAAATCGAATCAGTGACGAAAATTGTATGGTTAATATATATAATGTTCGAGATTTAGCAGCTCTGGTTCTAGATGCTCTTCCACCGGTAGAAATTGAGACCTACCATTTCTGCATACCAGGTACCATTTCTGCATAAGTATGTGGTCATACGTTTGCCGAGAGTGTCAAGAAATATTCCTCGATAAAAAAATCCTACACCAGACCAGGAAGCGTATTTCTCCAATTTCAACAACCGCCAACTCTTGCAGGATACAGTTCCGTTGTTTAACATCCATCTGACGACGGACTAATGGAATAATGTCTGTGTTCCAAATATATGGAGAAATTGTAATGATTCAATTCAAAGACGAATTGAATTATGTTACCCCGCAAGCGTTTTAAATAATTTGTAAAATTTTACAAAAGCTATGCATCGAAAAAAAGCTCTTTTCTTTCAAATGCACTAAAACTAGAAAATAATTTAACGATAATTTTATTACTCTTGTAAACCATTACATGTATCACCACATTTATATCAGCAACGTTTGCAGAGCAATTATTAAAATTGATCATACAAACAAACAGTTTTTTTCTCAAGAAAAATCCTGTAAACGGACATAAAGCCTTTTGTATTCTATCGCAAGAGCCAATGTTAATTTTCACCCACCTTCAACACCCAAGAAACCATGAAACGTAATAAATTTATAGATGTTTACATGTTTATTTTTTAACAAAAACAGACAAACGCAAAAAGTAAACAATCAAATCGCTTAATACTTACACAATCACCATTCTCCTGGCATAAATTGTCTCCTGTTCAATTGATTACTTAGCGGCAGCCGATTTTATTTGCAGCATAAAGTTCACCAGAGTTTAATTCAATTTTAATATTTAATTGAATTTCACCAAGAAGCACTATTGTTTATCTGCTTTTCCACTTTTTTTAATTGAATGTTTACTCTATACACAGCACACATTAATATCAATCCCGAGTAGCTGGAGCCCTCAATCGCCACTCGGTCAAATTTGCCTCATATACTCCTTTTATGGTTTGTCCGCTTCTATTTTTAACCGTTTCATCACTTTGAGTTTATTTTGTAAACATCAAGACTTTTGCACGCTCATTCCTTTTGCTTTTGATTCTATCCGTCACTTGCAAATATGAAGCCACTATCAGTTTTTGATCGACACTAGCAGACTACTCTGAACACGTCCGAACTGATAAACTGCGTAATGAAAACTGAACCAACTTTCCGAAAGCAACATTCAACATACTCTCACCCCAACATACCGACCTAGCCAGAAACTCTCGCTCTCACACCACAAGAGAGCATAAAACATAAAAGTCATCACCATCATCATCATCATCGTCGCACAGTCATCGTAGAGAGCGCATGGTAAAACAAACGCAAAGCATGTAGCACAGAATTCAAAACCCAGCACCGAGGTAATAGACATACAAAGCGACGTCCATAGGCTCCACCCTCCGAGCCGCATCGACCAATAGCGAGCTTTCATCCAACCATCCACGCTCGCTGCCGATTGGGGGAGAATATGTAGCTCGCTCATGGTTATTGTTAGTTGAGAAAAGAAATCAAACCAGAATCTCTCCCCCACAGCTGTTAATATTCACTAGACATCATGAACCAATCTTATTAATTTAATATCGAATTCGTTTTTGAACCTAGGTTGGAACCAGTTCCAACCTGCGATACCCGAACTTATTGTCAGCGCAAACTTCAAACCGATAAGAGTTACAAATAAAACCATACACAGTGACGTTTAGCACACAACAAGCCGACCCAATTTTGATACCCGATCCAGTTTGGAACTGGATCAAAAACGAATTCGCTATAAGTTCCAAAAGACACGGAAGTCCCAAGAATCTCTTCACTCGTCCAATTTGGCTGACCTTCAATTCTTGAAATTGGTCAAAGCAATCATAGTGCGGTGTGAATTGTCACGACCCTTGAGTCTTAGGGATTACCCATTAATTACATAACGCTGCGCGTGAAAAACTGTGCTTGGCTTTTTTTTGAAAGCCATGAAAAATGGGAGTTTTTAGATTTAAGGGTGTTTTATTAACATCAAGGTTAATGCAGAAGCTGAATCAAAGTCATGTCCATTTGATTGCACTACCAATATGTAACGAATACTAATCGAAGAGACAAAAGAAGAACGCAAATGGTAAGAGGAATAAGTATATCGATCAAAACTAAACAAAACCGGTAGTGGAAGTATATCGAAAGTACAAATCCTGCTTTTCTTCAATATTTCACGTTGCATTATAGATGAATCGCCCCTTATGGACCTTTCCCAATGGTAGCGGTCTGAGTCTAGTTGGTTCACAAGTGAGACAAAGAGGGGGTGACATTGATAGCCAGAAACCAGCAGATTTTGATTCACGGGTCGGAATCTTGAAAGCAGTACGATTTCGATTGGATTTGCCTCTTCAAATCGAATTAAAGCAATTTGGTGGTCTTTGGAAGAGCCGGTCGGCACTGGTTTTTTTTGTCGCATGGAAAGGTCAGAACAAAAACAATTTATGATGCTGGTCAGGAAATTGAGATGAAAGAACATAATGCTACAATTGCTCTATTATTTTTGAAATATAGAAATCATTTGTCAAGATTCTCCGAAGTACATTCATAGGGATCTATTAGCTTTGTTGCAATGGACTTTGTCGTGATTTCAATCAACTTGAGGCGTTTCTATATTCTCCAACAATTAATACTCAATGGCTACAATACAGTCTATTTGATCATGGCTAAATGTTAGATTACGTTTCAACTGATACGTAACGTTGTTCCTGACTCAATGTGTAGTACGTTCGAGAATGTTGTAAATACATTCATCTAACATAATTGATTCATGGTTTTTAGAGTGGTTGATTTTTATGAATAGCACTAAAACTCGTTTGTTTCGGTATTTTACGGATGAAAAGCGTATTTTATCATGATTTTTTCCCTCAATTAATACTCAGAGAAGCCAATAGAACAGCAGATTATCACGTATTCATGGATTTCTAATGAAAATATAGGGGCATCCGTCGGATGCTATCGTGTCAGATTCAGTCGTTTAAAGTGCAATAGAGTGTATAATATGAGGTTCAAAACGACAATGCAAATGTAATAAACATTGACGCCAAACTGTAAATGAAATTGATGATTGCAATTTCCTCTAACATGCAAAACAACACAGGCACATATTTCTAACAGATATACACGGATAAAAAGAAACATTGAATTTTCTACGTTATCTAATACACATAAAGGGAATGCTAGATTTGGCAGAAAATAATGGGATATTTCATGTAAATTTAAGCCAGATAACGCCTGAATCTATCCTATTATATATAAGATTGCAAACATTGTTGTATGGTGGATGAAAGATTGCAAACAATTTCGTTGTTTAAGTCTTCTTTGGCTTGGAATTAAACGAGGGGAAATTAAACGCGCAAGTTAAAATTCATAATTTTTTTCTGTGTAGGCTGATTTTTTTAGCCGAACTAAAAGGTTCTTGGCGTCCTTGTGCCTAATCGATTTTCAATTAGGTCCTTAAATTTGAATACTTATCGTTTGAAAGTCGAACAAATTTAGTTTGAAACTGTTTGTGCACAACAAGTTTGAAATTTATTAGGACATTATTATGAGAAACCTCAAATTAATGTTTGCATTGCTCGAAAATTTCAAAAAATCATTTAATTTTCAACTTTCAAAGTGTTTGGTAAATGAACAATTTTCTTAGCTTCAATTTAGCTTAAAACTACTTTTCATATCAAGGAACAAACACTGTGAATACAATTGTAAAATCAATGTAAGGAACAAGAACCGTCACTAGTGTCTTACAATGTAGCTCGATGAATTGCTTAGCAGGCAACACTGATGTTGCCTGCTCCTATTGTAACAGTGTACAACAAAATGTTGCTGATTGATCTTGTCTTTTGACATTTAGCTAAAAAAAATCTTCGAAAAGTTATAGCTATATAATGTTTGTAAGAAGATTCTTGAAAAAAATAGTAGACAGTAAACGAAAAGTTTACTCTCTCCATAGTAATTTCGGACTTCACTTTTTTTGGCAATGGAAAGTGTTATTCGTTATCACCAGCGTTTAATAGATTACGCTTCTAATGAGTATGTGTAAAATGTAGTCAACATGAACCGGAAGCCAGAACTCGCGGTCACGGTACAATTTGGAACGGCTATAGCTCGAAACGTCGCAACTGAGCACAGAAAAGACACAGAAATTGCCCATTTTTCATCAGTTTACTTTTACCCGCATTGACGAAACTACCCCTGCAGCATCAATCAAAGTAACTGCTGAAAAAAATTGACAGCTCTATCAATCGAACTCCAACGGTGATAACAAAAACAGTGAAGCAACTCCGTTCAGAAGTGTACGCGTGCAAAGAACGGCACCCCGCCGCGTCGAAAACGGGCATCGTGCGGCACTTTGTGGACGCCGAATACGCCCGTTCCGGCATCTACAACATCTTTGCATTATTAAACAACAATCAAAGCATCGAAAGATAGCCCGGTTCCGGACACTCGACGACCCTAAGCGACAAGAAGCTCCAAAGGATGCTGAAGAGGAAGACCGAGAGAAATGTGGCTGCATCGCTACGTGCGCTTGGCCGGGAGGTCGGTTCAACTTGCCAAACAGTGAAAAAGTACCTGGCGAACATGAACATGCATTTCAGGAAGCGGAAGTCGCGTCCACTGGTTTCGGAGCTGCAAGCAATGACGCAGCGGCAGTGGCTGAATAAGATGATCAACTCGATTTTCCCGGTGAATCGCGACGTGGTGGTGGGGATGGACGACCTATTTCACCCTGGATAACAACGACTGGCAGGGCACTTCTTATTTTACTTCCCCCACGAAGGAAGTGAGCTCCAAGGTGAACTTCATTTCACACACCAAGTTCCCCAAGAAGGTGCTGCTGTGACTGACAATCAGCGAGAAGGGGATGTCAAAGCCGCGCTTCTTTCGCTCTGGACTGGCCGTGAACGGGGAAATTTATTGTACGAAATGCCTGCCGGAAGTTGCGTCGTTCATCAAGAAATACCATTAGGGCGAAGAAGCGGTGTTCTGGCCGGATCTGGCGTCCGGCCACTACTCGAAGTGATCGTTGGAGGAGATGTAGCGGCTTAATATCGATGTGGTACCCAAGTCGGCCAACCCGCCCAACATTCACCAGCTGCGTCCCATCGAGAATAACTGGGCCAACCTGAAGCGTATGATCTACTTCAACAATTTTCTCGCAAGAACTGAGGAGGAATGGATAAATAAAACGAAGAAAGAACTCAAAAATATGCCTACACGCATGTTTTCGTCCACCATGGCGAATGTTCTGGTTAACTGCCGGAAGGCCGCTCGCAAGGGCGTAAATTTTTTTTTTGAAGTTAGCTTAAATAATTTTCTTTCATGGGAAATTTATCAAAAGCAATTATCTTTCTTGGCTTTTTTTTACCTCCATCCGAAAAAAAAGTCCAGTTTTTTTAATGCAAACGTTATAAACACCGTTGTCGGATGATGATGAGCTGGTCTATATTTTGAGAACTGTAGAAATAATTATGTTAACTAATCAAGGGGTGGATCGCTTAGCACACTTTTCTCATGTGCTATTTTTGTTTTGTGTGTCAACAACCGTTGCAATGTTCTGGGTGTTCCCGTAAAGTGCCGAAGGTGCCGATGTGTTCACAGTCCTAATTGTTATTTTCTGCTGAGCCTGGCAACCAGGCAATGCATATTGGCAAGGTAGCTGGTTTCATATTTCTATAAGCTCGACTGCCAAAAGTGTGCCACACATACCTTACCTTACATAAGGCTGGCGTGGCCTGTACACAGAAGTTGTTTCCATTCTATTAGGTCCATGGCTGTCACTCGCCAGCCTCGCTGTCTGCGGAGGATCCGCAGGTCGCCATCTACTTGATCGATCCACCTTGCTCGTTGCGCGCCTCTTCTTCTTGTACCTGTCGGTTCGGTTTCGAGAACCATTTTTACAGGGCTGTCGTCCGACAATCTTACGACATGCCCGGCCCATCGTAGTCGACCGATTTTTGCGATGTGTACGATGGGAGGTTCTCCCAGCAACTGGTGCAACTCGTGGTTCATTCGCCTCCTCCCCGTTCCGTCGTGTGCCACACATGTGGTATGGATTGAAAATCAAAGTGCCGCTGTATGGAAACATATTCGTCTAGTGTGTAAGACATCTTGGCTGGAACACTGTTCTCAGCGGCTTATCCTTGTAACTAACTCTAACTCTGCAAGATAGCACCTAAGTAACACGTGCAACACAGAAGGCACTGTTGTAAATGGGTTGGATAGCCGGCGTCGGTGGTGCAGTGGTAAACGTGACTGTTACTGGCACCCCAGTGGATCTGGGTTCAATCCCAGTCGACGTCGGTGGTTTTTCTGAGGCGAAAAAATCTTGGTCACGTCTTCCTTCGGAAGGGAAGTAAAGCCGTTGGTCCAGGTTCATAGTCATGAGTCGTTAGGTATGGTCCAGGTGGTGGAGTCATTTCCCTGGCGTCGGTAATTGTCACCATGTGAGGAAATAGGCCGACGGCAAATAAATAAGTCAAAAAAAATGGGTTGGATATGGATTGCTTTAAAACAATTTGTTTTAATCATACTTTATTGTTATTTGAAATGATTTCAACCTTTCTGAGTAGCAAATATTATAGGAATTTAAAATTTATTTACTCTTTTGTAACACATTTACAACCAATTTACAACATTTACATTTGCTCGCCCAGAAGAAGCCAAAAGAGATTGTCAAGGAGGTAGGGTGCCATTTGGCAACAGTTTACCGCTTAAAAAATCCCTGCATGATGGTCCTTTGCATGCACGCCGAACGTGATCAAATCGGTCCGTGCAAAAATTGCTCGCAACCCGGTGCGTTCCATAAGAAAACTTGCAAAGGAAGCCAATATTTCGGAGAAATCTATGCGGAGAATCATCAAAGAAGACCTGCATGCATCTTCCAGAGCCAGAGTGAAACGCCACTTGATTACCGACCAGGTCAAGGAACTACGAGTGACTCGTTTCATAAGAGATTGCTAACCTCGTTGAAGAAGGAAAAACATGATAATCCTGTTCTCCGACGAAAAGCTTTTCAGCATCGATGCTGTGGCCAATTTCACCGTAGAAAATGGAGAACGTTCCGGAAAAAGTGAAATTCAAATTTCAAACCAAACATCCAGCTGGTATCATGATGTTTGACTTGGTGGCGTCCAACGGTTTGAAAATGACGCCTGTTTTCATTGATGCTGTAGTTAAAATCAATACCGAAGTGTATATCGGCACTTTAAAGGGCCAAGTGCTTCCCTGGGTGAAGGCCAACTTCTCCGAGAACCAAAACGTTGTTCTGCAGCAGGATGGAGCGCCGTGTCACACGTCCAATCGAACCCAACAATGGTTGAACGATAACATGAAGTTTTGGCCGAAGGATTTGTGGCCCCCTAGCAGTCCAGATCTTAATCCGTTGGATTATTAGATTTGGACATACAGTGATAGACAAAATAAAGTGCCCACATCTTCGTTTTTTCAATTTCTCTCATTTACTTGATTCAAATTAAAGTAAACACAGTGTACTTTTTTTTTCTTATTTTATTTTTTATATTCATTTTAAGTTTCACTTATGGAATATTGAAAAAAAGGAGTTTTACTTAAAAAAAATCAATTTGTGTTGAAAAAAAACAGTGACAAAATAAAGTGCCCACTTCAAAAATCGATATGTTTTCGATAAGCTTCCATTGGAAGACCCCTCGATTGTTTATGTTTTGATATTTTGACATGTTTTGAAGCAAACGGCTCAATCTGGTTCATTTGTATACGTGATCGCATTTGATTCAATTGAAAAAAAAAATGGAGAACGCAGTGCTTTCGAAAGCAATTCCCTTGTGTATCCGAAAATTCGGTCGTTCGTGATGTGCAAAACAGTGAATCACACCGGGCTGTCGCTAAGAAGTACAGTATCAGTAAGGCAGCGGTTGGCAAAATTCTTCTGAAGCTTAAAACGTTTGGATCAGCGGTGGATCGCCCTGGCAGAGGCAGGAAGCGGAAAACGGATGCGAGAACGGACACCAAGATCATGCGCGAAGTCAAGAAGAACCCGAAGGTAACTGTCCGCGAGATCCAGCAAACCCTTCAGTTATCAGTTTCCGGTCGAACTGTTCGTCGCCGTCTCGTAGCACAGGGGTTGAATAGCAAACTTGCCCGGAAGCGCCCATTTATCAGCAAGGCAAACAAAGCCAAACGGCTTAAGTTTGCTAAGGAGCATGCTGATAAGCTCCTAGAGTTCTGGAAAACGGTTCTCTGGACGGACGAATCAAAATTCGAGCTGTTTAACCGAAAGCGGCCAGTTCGTGTTTGGTGCAGATCGGGAGCTTCAGGAGCGCATAATCCAAGACACGATGAAGCATGGAGGAGGAAATGTGATGGTCTGGGGGTGTTTTTCGTGGGGTGGAGTGGGAAGCATTGTGAAAATCGATGGGATAATGGCGGCAGATTCTTACATCAACATCCTGCGAGAAAATCTGGAGGTTTCGCTGATCCAGACGGGCCTTGAAGAGAAGTTCGTATTCCAGCAGGACAACGACCCGAAGCATACTGCCAAGAAGACCAAGTCTTTCTTCCGGTCTTGTCGGATCAAACCGCTGGAATGGCCTCCACAAAGCCCGGACCTCAATCCCATCGAGAATTTGTGGGCGATTCTCGATGCCAGGGTTGACAAAACTGGTGTTACCAATAAAAATAACTATTTTGAAGCCCTGGAGCGCGCCTGAGAAGAGCTAGATCCACAGCACCTAAAGAACCTGGTCAAGAGCATGTCGAAGCGCCTGCAGGAGGTCCTGAAGGCCAAAGGAGGACACATCAATTATTGAAATGCTTTTCTTTTACTTTAATTTATGTTTTCTGAAGTGGGCACTTTATTTTGTCACTTTTTTTTTCAGCACAAATTGATTTTTTTTTAAGTTAAACTCCTTTTTTGCAGTATTCCATAAGTGAAACTCAAAAAGAATATAAAAAATAAGATAATAAAAAAAATACAGAGTGTTTACTTTAATTTGAACCAAGTAAATGAGAGAAATTGAAAAAACGATGAGGTGGCACTTTATTTTGCCTATCAGTGTATTTCACCCTGGATGGCAACGACTGGCAGGGCACATCGTATTTTACTTCCGCCACGAAGGAACTGACCTCCGAGGTGAGGTTCATTTTACACACCAAGTTCCCCAAGAAGGTGCTGCTGTGGCTGACAGTCAGCGAGAAGGGGATGTCAAAGCCGCACTTTTTTCCCTCCGGACTGGACGTGAACGGGGAAAATTATAGTACGAAATGCCTGCCGAAAGTTGCGTCGTTCATTAAGAAATATCATAAGGGCGAAGACACGGTGTTCTGGCCGGATCTGGCATCGGCCCACTACTCGAAGCAATTGTTGGAGGAAATCGGAACCCAAATCGGCCAACCTGCCCAACGTCCCCCAGCTGCGTCCCATCGAGGATTTCTGGGCCAACCTGAAGCGTATGATCTACTTCAACAATTTTGTCGCAAAAACTGAGGAGTAATCGATAAATTAAACGAAGAAAGAACTCAAAAACATGCCTACACGCATGTTTTCGTCTGCCATGGCGAATGTTCTGGTTAAATGCCGGAAGGCCGCTCGCAAGGGCGTAGATATTTTTTATTGAAGTTAGCTTAAATAATTACCTTCCATAGGAAATTTATCAAAAGCAATTATCTTTCTTGGCTTTTTTTTACCACCATCCGAAAAAAAGTCCAGGTTTTTTAATGCCAACGTTATAAACACCGTTGTCGGATGATGATGAGCTGGCCTATATTTTGAGAACTGTAGAAATAATTATGTTAACTAATCAAGGGATGTATCGCTTAGCACACTTTTCTCATGTGCTATTTTTGTTTTGTGTGTCAACAACCGTTGCAATGTTCTGGGTGTTCCCGTAAAGTGCCGAAGGTGACGATGTGTTGACAGTCCTAATTGTTATTTTCTGCTGAGCCTGGCAACCAGGCAATGCATATTGGCAAGGTAGCTGGTTTCATATTTCTATAAGCTCGACTGCCAAAAGTGTGCCACACATACCTTATTTTACTTAAGGCTGGCGTGGCCTGTACACAGAAGTTGTCTCCATTCTATTCGGTCTATGGCTGTCACTCGCCAGCCTCGCTGTCTGCGGAGGGTCCGCAGGTCGCCATCTACTTGATCGATCCACCTTGCTCGTTGCGCGCCTCTTCTTCTTGTACCTGTCGGTTCGGTTTCGAGAGCCATTTTTACAGGGCTGTCGTCCGACATTCTTACGACATGCCCAGCCCATCGTAGTCGACCGATTTTAGCGATGTGTACGATGGGAGGTTCTCCCAGCAACTGGTGCAATTCGTGGTTCATTCGCCTCCTCCACGTTCCGTCGTGTGCCACACATGTGGTATGGATTGAAACTCGAAGTGCCGTTGTATGGAAACATATTCGTCTAGTGTGTAAGACATCTTGGCTGGAACACTGTTCTCAGCGACTTATCCTTGTAACTAACTCTACCTCTACCAGATAGCGCCTAAGTAACACGTGCAACACAGATTAAAAAGCACTGTTGTAAATGGGTTGGATATGGATTGCTTTAAAACAATTTGTTTTAATCATAATTTATTGTTATTTTAAATGATTTCAACCTTTCTGAGTAGCAAATATTATAGGAATTTATAATTTATTTACTCTTTTGAAACACATTTACAACCAAGGGGGTTGATATCTATATCTGGCATTGAATTTATTAGCAGTATTGGGAATTTCATTTGGTGATCTAGTATTATAACACTACTTTGCGCATTATAAAAGTATGAACTCTCTAATATCTTTATTAAATATTAACATAGTAACCATATCCTGCTATGCTTGCTGTATACAATCAAAACCAAATTTACTTTCAAATGATTTCAATAATATATAATGATTTTAATTAATTTACTGGTATTATAATACCATACAGGGTGCGCCAGAAAATAATGCGCCAAACTTGAGTATTGATTTAATTCGTGTAGTTAGAGACTAATGTCTGTCGAAAGTGTATTTGTTCATGTTTACATAAAAACAAAAATTCTATTTGTTTTATTGCTAATTCGTCAAAATGTTCGCAAAAAAAGTGATCACCAGTTTGTTGCTCGCCCAGAAGAAGCCAAAAGAGATTGCCAAAGTGGTAGGGTGCCATTTGGCAACAGTTTACCGCATAAAAAAGTCCCTGCAGGATGGTCCTAAGCAGCAGAAGCCGGGAAGCGGACGTCCGCGCTTTGCACGCACGCCGAACGTGATCAAATCGGTCCGTGCAAAAATTGCTCGCAACCCGGTGCGTTCCATAAGAAAACTTGCAAAGGAAGCCAATATTTCAGAGAAATCCATGCGGAGAATCATCAAAGAAGACCTGCATGCATCTTCCAGAGCCAGAGTGAAGCGCCACTTGATTACGGACCAGGTCAAGGAACTACGAGTGACTCGTTTCATAAGAGATTGCTAACTTGTTGAAGAAGGAAAAACATGATAATCCTGTTCTCCGACGAAAAGCTTTTCAGCATCGATGCTGTGGCCAACAGCCGCACGGACCGGTTTATATCACTGTAGAAAATGGAGAACGTTCCGGAAAACGTGAAATTCAAATTTCAAATCAAACATCCGGCTGGTATCATGAAGTTTTGCTTGGTGGCGTCCAACGGTTTGAAAATGCCGCCTGTTTTCATTGATGCTGTAGTTAAAATCAATACCGAAGTGTTTATCGGTATTTTAAAGGATCAAGTGCTTCCCTGGGTGAAGGCCAACTTCTCCGTTAACCAAAACGTTGTTCTGCAGCAGGATGGAGCGCCGTGTCACACGTCCAATCGAATCCAGCAATGGTTGAACGATAACATGAAGTTTTGGACAAAGGATTTGTGGCCCCCTAGCAGTCCAGATCTTAATCCGTTGGATTATTAGATTTGGACATATGTTGAAGCACGAACCTGCAAAACATCACACCCTAGTGTAAAAACCCTGAAGTCAACCATAACACGCACATGGCAGTCAATGTCGGAGGACTACATCCGAGGATGTTATTAATAAAAATGGAGGATACATTGAATAAATGTGTTTAACTTTATAATTTATAAAGATAACTGCACTCGAAAATGTTGATATTGAAATGCTTGAATTAGTTGAAAAGGGGATTTTAAAGAAGTAGACAAATTTTCGCATTATTTTCTGCCGCACCCTGTACACAGAAATGAACAATGCATAAGGGATACAGCTTCGCCAATTGTTTCATTTGTTCAGCAGTAAAGAAGCTGTGTGAAGCGGCAATGAGCCAGTATTGAATTGGCAGCTGGCAGTGACAAGCATCCTGGAGGGTGCACTTGTGAGCAGCCTTTGGCCTGGTAGGTGATGCCTCTATCACCTTTGGCTAGGCAACCGTTGCTAGGCAGCCATTGGTTATGCAGTCGTGTGATGGGCAGTCGGTTAACCAAGCCAGTGGATAATTTGAAGCCAGCCGCTTGGCGCAACCACCTCGTGCTTTTGTTTAACCTAGTTGGCAGCCAAGGCGCTGGTAAGGCGTTGAGTTTTATGAACGGTTTCATCATCATAATCGCTAATGTGTGCAGAAAGTGCATTTTCATTAGCATGACTACCGTGTCTCTACCTAGGCTCCTTAATTATGAAAATACGTTTTGCCTGTATTATGAGTGGTTAATACCTGTATTTATATAAAACCACACAAATAAAAAGAAACATTGAATTTTCTGCGTTATCTTGTGCACATAAAGGGAATGCTAGATTTGCCAGAATATAATAGGATATTTCATGTAAATTTAAGCCAGATAACGCCTGAATCCAGCCTGTTGTATGAAAGATTGCCAATACTGTTATATGGCACATGAAAATTTGCAAACAATTTCGTTGTTTACGCCTCCTTTAGCTTGGATTTAAACGAGGGGATATTTTACACGCTTGTTAAAATTAATTATTTTTTTCTGTGCACTCATAATGAAATTGAACCGTACTATTATTTCGATGCTATCGTCAAAACCAAAAATCAAAATGAGCAGAATGCCGTTAGTAATAGAAAGTCAGTAAAGCATTATTTTGACCTCATAGTCGTCATATACACAGAAAAAAATAATTAATTTTAACAAGCGTGTAAAATTTCCCCTCGTGTAATTCCAAGCCAAAGGAGCGTAAACAACGATATTGTTTGCAATCTTTCATACAACAGACTCGATTCAGGCGTTATCTGGCTTAATTTAAGCAAATATCCCATTATGTTCTGCCAAATCTAGCATTCCCTTTACGTGCATTATAACACAGAAAATTCAGTGTTTCGTTTTATCTGTGTAGTTACAGTATGCATTCCAATAGTAAACAGTTCCATTTATGTATTTAACCAGATAGAATTTATGAACCATTTGTCCGACGACACCACTGCGTGCAGTTCAAACTTAAATCTCAAAAGGGAAATTGGCTCACATAGGGTCAGATAATCGACATTTCCACATTTCAATAGCCCAAACAGTCTCAATCAGCGGTTCCGATCAGCCTTTAACGAACTACTACCGAAACCAGCAAGCCAAGGATCCTGAGGTATGAATTAAGTTGAAATTTACCGCTCATTTCATGGGGTGATATAGCGACGAGAGAATCTTTTTTCTCACTCAACACTGCAGCGCAGCAGCTAAGGCCGTAACTCTGCGTGTTTTCATTCGTTTGTTTTCTCTTATCAGTGCTGGTTTATCGAAAAATTACGATTTTCCTATCTCCCCGGGTGGCGCTCGGGACTACGATTTAGTCATTCATCAATTGAGGGTGCATGGTTAGCAGGGGCCTGAAGTATCGTTGAAGTTGTTTGCCGTTTTCCCATCCATTCCTATAACTGACACCCAACTGTTTGACTGTTTCTGACTGTATATCAATTTTCGTTTGCGAAACAACCTTCAGAAGAAGCGAGAAGGGACTCCTTTAGTCGGATGAATGGTTCTAATTTTTATCCGATTAGGAAATCTACTTCATAAAATACAATTAAGAAATGATTCTGTTTATCCGGTGGGAGCTTCGGTCACAGGATATGTTTCTCTTGGAAGGAAGGAAATGGTGTGAAAATAGATGAATAGATAGCCTGAAATGGCCTGCATTTGAATGGTTGCATGTAGATTAGAGCGTTGAATACCTTTGGTCGAAAATGTACTGTGTTCGATGGAACACAGGTGTTCCAATTTCACTGTCGTTTTCAGCGGACGTGATGTCGTGGGAAAACAACTGTGTTGAAACATTCTGAAGGAATCACCATGGTTTTGTTATAAAAGTTAAACTAATCATTTCTCTTCTGTCAATAAACAAAGGGTCGTTACATTCGTGATGTGTTAAATACTCCATCAGCTCAATCTAATTGACAACCCACGATAAGAAGTCAGAGCCAAGTTTTAATAAATCCCCTCAGCCGATGTATTCAAATAAACCCAATAAAGGGACCGATTCCCTCAGTGACGTCGTCTATGTGCGTCCATATTAATTCTCTTGAAATAGGGTTCCCTAATGAAAACTAATTGAAGAAGACTGCCGCACCGAACCGTTTCATTAATTTCTATAGCATGAACCTCGAATTAACCAATTTAACTATCCGGTTTTTTGACAGCATATATTCGGGAGGCAACACAAGCGTGGTGATTAAGATTCAAACATTACACTCCAATGCCACGAGTTCAAATATCACCTCAAAATAATTCACAAATAAACAGAGCCGATCATAGGAAGCTAACGACGATTGAAAAACAAGTTAATGAAAATCAAATTGCTCTGTGCCTGTCCTACATAAGGGCAAAATCTTAATAATAATAAAAAACCTCACGTATGAACAGGATTCTGTGTATAGTTTAATGTTAAAAATGACAAATTTTGTGGAACTATATTAAATGAGCGTTCAGATAGTAAGTGTCTATGAAAAACGTCTTTAAATTATATCATTTGGAAAATATCATTTTTACGGCTTTCCATGGCTTTTCAGAGAAAGTAATTGTGAGCACTTGAAAATTCTACTATTTTTCAAGGACCTGCAGGGCTATGCGTCAAATACCATTCGATTCATCTCAACGAGTGCGTCAAATGTCTGTGGCTGTATATGTGTAAATATATTTCAAAGTCCTACTGAATGCTATCGAATGTTTCTGGAATTGGTTCACCCGTTCCGGAAACATCACAGAAACGCTTTCCTGTGAATATTGGCCGTTAATCACGTTGAACCCACCTATCATATGAGAATCTAAAAATAAAAATCAATAGTAGTCATAATGGCAATATCTAACATGAACCAGAACATATCATGCTACACCTCAAATTAGAGTTATTATAGTGATTGAATGAGTTTAAGAAGTGTATTAAAACTCCAAAGTAACAGCATCGGATGGTTACATTTCTCCAGTTCAAACGAAATCTGTATAACCTTCCTCTTGATGGAGTCCATCATAGGCGTAGCCACGATTTCAAATAGGGTAGGGCATGATATTTTTTTACTTTAGAGAGAGACAGAAAGATAGTGAGAATGAGAGAGAGAATTACACCGTCTTCAACCAGCGGTTGCACACACTGAACACATAACATTATACAACGGACAACACAACGCTCGGTGGACCAGTAGAGTAGGGACATTTTCAAGTTCCACCGGCTGGATCAGGAATCAAGCCCTCACTTTGTGACAATCTTCCTGAACGACGGGTGAATTATTTTCTTTACGCTTACCCAAAGTACATTACAATACCCGTCAACAATTCAATACATTTCAACAATTCTAGGTTTGCCTTGTATTAAAAAAAACAAAAAGGATTTTCAAAACCTTAGGTTTTCCACATGTTTCAAAATCGAACCGCATTAAATAGCAACTATGCTAAAATCTGTGTCGAAATATTCACTTTACAGTCGTGTTGGATTTTTGTATAGGATAACCACCAAGTTTGTTAACAGTGTGTACTGAAAATGTACTTCGACCCTCTCACCCACACTGAAAATTAAATATCGTTTTTATTATCGAAATCGAAGGTAGGGAGGTTGTATTCGTTGGAAATCGATTTGTACTTTTCAAGAAGCTACCTTGGTACTCAATGCCATACGCGTAACTGCCTAAAACGCGAAGCATTTATTGACACAGATAGCACATTCGTACATTGTAATCGAAAACAATATAAACTGCTACGAATATGTTGTAATCAATAAAAAAAGAAACGTCTCTCTGGTGTTTGCATGATTGACAGACAGATCTTCTATATCGACTCAGAATTGAAAAAAAAAAAACAATGATTCCCTCCCACCCGAGCAGCAATACCAACATCTATGAGTGCTATTGAAGAGAACCAGCAATTTGTTAATCTTCATGAAATTCATTTCGTGCATTGTACAAAAAGGTGTAATAGGGTAGGTAACGACTTAAGCACCCCGAGACCCTATTCCAAGCACGGGGTTAACGTTAACCTACAACGCTCATTTTTTGCAGTATGGTGCTCCATCTAGTGAAGCACCATACTACAAAATATGAGCGTTGTAGGTTAACGTTAACCCCGTGCTTGGAATAGGGTCTCGGGGTGCTTAAGTCGTTACCTACCCTATTTCATCAGATGGCAAACATTAAGAATGTTTCATCAATTTACGAGACATTTGTTCTATGACAAAATCCATGTTTACGAAACGAGTGAGAGCTAATTTACGAAAATAAATTTACAGTGTATATATTGACACAGCAACAGCGCAAAAACACCGTTTTTCTCCCATAAAAACAGAAAAAAAGTGTTTGAGGTAGCTCATCGAATCTTCCGGTCCGCCTCTAAGCATCTTACTATAAGGTACTAGGTGAATCTTCACAGATTGCCTGTCAATATGCAAAATTTGGATGACGTCTGTATTGAGTTATCTCAAAAAATATTAATCCATCCATTGTATCACAAAATATAGCGATTGATTGAGCGGCTTGGAGATAATGATATCATTGGGTATAGGACCAAGTCTCCCCTGGTTGGTGCTAAGCCGATGAGCTTGGACATCAATAAAAGCATAAAGCTGCCAGAAGGCAAGAAATGCATTTACGCTCTCTTACTTTTACAAAATCCCTCAATCGCAATTTTAAATGGATTCGCATAGATTGTTCTTAAGACATGCCTAAGATAGACCGCAAATTTAACGTAGGATCGCGTTGGTGTATCCCTTTTTATGAATTTTCCTTCTATTATTTGACCTGCATTCGAGCGAGGCAAAGGCAGGTTATTGCTTTAGTTTGAGATCGCCAGTTTTTTTTTCACATTGAGGGTTTGCGAGTCCCAAGCATAATCTGTTGGTTCTCTGTGTAATAACAGCTAATCTGGCAGCAACGGAGTAGCATCCTCAATAGTCAATCATGTTTATTATCTTACTCATACTCATAGCAACGGATAAAATCTTTAAATAGGATAAAACAATTGCAACTTTTCTCTGATTAGCATGCTTTCTTGTCTCTGAAGTTCGGATAGAAGTCGTTTCGTCTCGCCCGTAGAATATCAAAGCATTTGCTCCATTAAAATCTCTTGGATACGGGAAGAATATTTTTAAATAGTGAATTAAACTGTAAGATATGTATAATATATATTCTCAATAATATGTAACTACAGATACGCGTATTTCGTCTACAATGGCAGACTTCTTCAGTGTCTCGTACTAATAACTCGACTACAAGACACTGAAGAAGTCTGCACATTGTAGATAAGCAAAGGTAGTTGGATTAAATGAAAATACTAATTTTTCTTCTCATTTCTAGTTACAGGTATTCCACTAAACAGCTCAAACCCTCTAGGATTCAAATTCAAGTAGTTTCTTCGCTGCTACTGAAGGAACATACTCTCCAGCAGGAACTGGAGAGTGCTATTATAGAACATTCCGAAATAAATCACTAAATCTAGCTAGCAGACCGTGGAAAAAATCTTCATAAGGAAACCATGCTGTACAAACGATCCGGAAAGTTAACGAGCAATCTGCAACCACTTTTTGATAAATTGAATCCAATTTAGTTCGATTATCACTGTCATTTGATTCTAGAACTCACGATTTTATCTGGTTTGCCTAATGTCATAGTTCGGTACCCTTACTTCGGGTGGTTTCTTCCAAGATTGTATGTGTTGCGCTATAAAGACCGTTAATATTATGTCTATTTATCTATCTAACTATTGTTGCTTACAGTCTAGGCCCAACCGGGTAGACAATACTGGGAGACCCTTTCTTCGACCTGATACAATTAACCGAACCTGCAGATAAATTATTCAGAATAAGTATTTACATTTTTCTTGCTCTCCCCTGAATGCTTTAAAACATTCATTTTCTACTTACAGGACTTGCAATAAGATTTGGAACGATATTAGTTCTCCTAATCGGCCATAAATTTCTGATATAACTATTAAATTAATCTTAATTGTGTAGAAAATTTATTATTTTCCCAGGATCCCGGGATTTCCCGAGAAACAGAACTTAAATTTCCCGAATCCCAGGATGCCAAAAACTGCCGGGAAATGGAAGCTCTAGTGGAAACGTACACGGAATCAACGCATTTCTTCCATTTAGCCCACATTTACTGGATGTCCTTGAATGCTCCGTCGCTTCGTCGAAGTCGCTGCTTTGAAATTGCCCAGTATTTTCCGATTGGTTGAAATTCCAGGCAATTCGGGGGATTTATTAGCTTGGGGACAAAATCGATCTCGTTGGCAACATACCACTCTGGAACCACCTTGGAGTAGGGGCAGCTGGCCAAATCGGCCAAAAAAATGACTTTGCCCCTATGTTTGCGAAAGAATGGCAATACTCGCTTTTTTCAGACATTCTTCGATGCAAACTTGGGTTTTCATCGTCGAGGATGTGACGAATGGTTCCGTTTTCAGGCCACAACTGCAAATCGCATGCCAAAACATAGCCTTCTATGCGAACTTGTCGGTAAACATGAACTTGAATCTTCCCTGCAAATCTCCACGTCCAGTCGCGATGTAAATTTTTTGACCGGGAAGCTGCTTGCAATTGAGTTAGCCGTATGTTTCGTCAAAACACGAGTATAGCCCCTGTGTTTCGGCAAAACACGGTCTTACACGGAATTCTGCTTCATGTGCCGCTTCGGATGTTTACTGGCTTTGTACTATTTGTATCCTTTTCTAGCAAGGATGTTACGCACCGTTTGAAAGTTGGCGTTGTTGCTTCAGGCCACATCTCGGATAGAAATACCGGGATTGGCTTTAACACACCTCAACATCTTGCTGCCCAGCGGACGATCCTTAGTTTCAGTTTTTTCGTAGGTCCACTGATTCCTTTTCACACGGACAGGTCCAGATGCTAGGCCTGCTATATCAAAATCAATCACATTGAGCGCATCCGGACATGTTTCGGGTACCCGAGGAGAAGTGATAAATTTTGGGCTTAAAAAAGAAAACCTGTCAATCGACGCCATGATTCCAAAAATCCAACAGCTAGTTCATTACTGGTCTAATCAAGTGCCCAAGACCACGTAGCCCTTACATGGAGAAGTTGTTGGAACCCTCCGTGATTGTTAATCATAGCGATGAATTGAATTTCGTAAGAAGGGTAGGGATAGATTCAAGTTTCATGTTTCAGAATACTTTTCGTAGACTTGTTTAACCTCATTGTATTCTAATGATCACCCCAGTCGGATGAACATTGAATACACACCCTCACATCACATCACATTGCATAACGTCATAGTTCTAACGACAACTGGCCGATGAGACTGCAAAGTACCAGTCCCATGCTGCATACTTGATCCGTCCGTAAAACATGTCACACGTTCTAACATCTAATGAACCGCGAGTGATCGATCCTTTTCTACGAGAAGTAGTATTAAATGTAATAAAAAGGATGTTACACTAAAAACAATCAATCGGATCCTTAAACCCAACATTTTTTAGATTTCCGATCTTATCTAACCTTATCTCACACGAACATAACCAATACTTGTAAGCATCCGGGAAAATGACGACTTCTTAAATACATCATTTCTCTCGTACCAATGCTACGCAGAAGTCGTACCACAGAGAGGGCTCCAAGAAATAAGGCGAATCAAGGGAAGGAAGAAAGTGTGGACCTACCGTGACAAACGCTTCCATGTAGAATAAAAATTTAATAAGTATCATTTTATCGACGGGAGCATAGAAGTCAGAAAGATTAATTTATGTTCCTTTTGCCTGTGCGTGGACTCTTGGCATTTGAACTCATAGTCTGGCAATAATTTGCCAAAGATATAGCACCTTATGTCGCTCATTGAAATTGAGACTGATTTGTATAATTTACAAAATAACACATTTAGTTGTATGTTATATAATAGTCTAATAAAACAATATAAAGAACAATTCACGCTAATCCATCCAAAACTACGATTGAGGGACCAGATAAAAATAAGAGTCCATAGATGCGTTTCATCCTTCTGAAAACTTTGCTTTCATTGATGTCCAAGCTCATCGATTTAACACTACTCGGGGGAGACTTGGTCCTATACCCAAGTATTTCATTATCTCTAATCCGCTCAACAAATCGCAATGTTTTGTGGCATAGTGAACGGATTATTATAATTTGAGATAACTCAATACAGACATCTTCCACATTTGCCAGATCGACAGGCAATCGGTGGATACTTACCTGGTACCTCATAGTACGATGCTAAGAGGCGGACCGGAAGTTTTGATGAGCTACCTCCCTCCCTAACAGTTTGAAGATTTCCAAATAAACAAACTGGCTCTAACAAAATAAGACCCAGATCTACCCTAGTATTAGCCTGGAGCAAACCTTTTCATTTCCGATTATATATAACCAGCAATTCAGAGCCACACCAATCACAGGCTGAAAACCTCTTTAATAAAGAAACCTTATCTAACCCTATCCCTAACGATCAGTTAAGTTGGTTTTGGTTTGTTCATATTTTTACAAAATTTCGACGTGCTAGATCTCATTTATTTCAATAACGCAACACGATAAGGTAATAACCAGCGTTACTGGCCAATATAAAATATTAGGTCAACAGACAATGTTAGATATATGTTTATTCGAAAACCCATACTGAACTGAACCAAACGTCAAATGTCACGACTAAAGGGCTCCCATTCAATTGTCAATTTAGTGCAACTTCAGACAGAGTCCCTGTAAATAGGATATTTTAATAGTCATTAATTAATGAACTGATGCGGGCGCTCAAGGAATTTCACAAGCACAAGAGAGAATTCCCTTGTTCCCTGTGTGTCGATCCTAGCCATAGTCTGGTTGTCCTCCTCAAATTTTAATGACGGATGAACCTTTCCGTTTTAATTCACATGGAGTGCGCACCCGTTGTTGGCCAATTTTACATATTACATGCCTTCGAACGTTTGAAGCCATTTGTGGCGGGAAATAAATTAGCTCAGCTTCCTGTCAACCCCACCACTCAGGGATTGTACAGGCAGTGATGTAGAAGGCTGCTCATTTTTCCAGGGACAACCGACACAATCCATGCTTCGTTGCCAGTTGGTAAACGAACGGATGTCAATTGTTGCACTTTTAATTTTCCCAGGTGTTCACGCAAACAGCGGTTATTACAATCTACTAAAGAAGCGTGTTGCCTCCTTCTAGTCTGATGAAAAGGTGCCACCAGCATCTTTACCGCCCGGGTAGGTTGTGATAAAGAATGGTCATTAAAATCAGTCAGTTGTTTCGTATAGACTGGTACTATCTTCTGATGGAGCTAACACATAGGACGTTTTATTATTTAGCATTATTCAATTTAAGCTGACCGGTTAATGGAAAGAACTCGTACATACTGTAGAGACAAGGGACATACATCTGCGTTTACATAGTATGATCGGATAACTAAGAGCATTTCGTATAACGGCAAATATAGTGTTATACATAGAGCGTTTCCGCACTAACATTATGCATATCAAAACCCTCTAGGATTCATTATGCATATATTTGAATAGAGCATTCTGTGAAAACATTACATTACAAATAACGAATAGCAGGTTTCAACATTTGGTAACATTACCTTTTGTGGTTACTTCAACACAAGGAAATATTTACTTCCTCTTTTAACACAGGGAAGGATATCAATACACCAATCCGACTGCCGGAGAGTATCGAAGTTGTTAAACATTCTTTCGGAAAAATGTACAACAAATGCTAACGTGTAAGGATTTTTTTATATAATATAATTAAAATGAAGACTGAATTAACAGTGGTTAAAATATTCTACCAAACCGATTCATAACCCATATTTTTAATCATTCATGTTTTTGACGTAGGACTACGTCTTTGTTCTCTATACAGCTGACAATTCCAAAAAAAATATTCAATAAAATTCAGTCAGTTCTACAAAGAATTTCCAAAATTTTAACCCAATCGATCGGAAATATTTCTTCGCATTTCTATCAATAAAGAACATTGTTGATGTCGGGCCAAATACTACTGAAAAATTCACAAATGTTAAGCCTTGATGTGATATTACCGCAATGCAACTGACTCTTAGCTTCGGGTCTTGACAAAAAATCCCTATTGAATCCTTGCGCTATGACAAGCCGGCCAGTTTATTGCAGGGGGTTGATGAGTTCAAATGCTATGCGAAAACCCATGTTCAACCGAGCGTCACCAAATTTTGCATAGTTGTTTGGAATCACAAGTCGGATCTAAAAAAGAGTTATTCTGAAAAAAAGAATGAAATTTTGCAAAATCTCCTCCACCAAACAAAGAATCCAATATTCCGCCTCTGGTTTGTTAACATCGTGTTATTAACTACTATACTAAGGTCTGTATCCACAATAATCCGGATACCATCAGTAAAAAACAAATTTCGCATTATATTTCAAATGTAGTAGTTTATTTTAGGTTCATGAGATATCAATACACGATTCACGTAGTAAAAACATTGTCATTAGGTTTTTGCATAACATTTTCGAACTTTGCGCTTAGTTTCATCCATTAGGATTTGTATGGATTTTTTGATGCCATGATGGCCAATCAGAAATTTTGGAAGTGTTTGATATCTTTTATTCCAGAAAGTTTCCGCTCCAGAAGAGCCAAATATTCCTCGATTGGACGTAATTTTGGAAAATTTGGCAAGTTTGCGGATTGGTGGTACAATATTCACTTGATTTTCTTCGTACCACATCACAGTTGTAGCATGATGCAAAATTGGGCCAGAGCAAAAGTTTTTCTTTGTGTTTTTTGATAAAGAGTAATAGGTGGGGTGAAAAATAACCTCCTGGTCTGAAAAAAGACAAAGCTACTGGAAGAAAAAAGCTCGAGTGCCTTGTAGTCGTATTTAGGCATACACGCCAAATTTCAGTGCCATACTGGCCTTAGTTTTGATTTGACAGCTTGGCACGATGTTGAACATGGATAAAAACGATTTTCGTTCTCTCATAAAACATAATTTTTTGAGAGGCAAACGGCGAAGGAAACTAAAGAAAAGTTGGATAAATATTCTAGGGCAAATGTTTCATCAGATTACACCGTTAAATAATGGTTTCGAGTGTTTCGTGGTGGCCGCAACTACACTACCGATGCGGTTACAGAGGACAATGTCAAAAAAGTTCATGGTGTTGGCTGACCAAATACTGGAGATGCGTGAGCTAACTGATGCTACAAAGATTAGTACTGAGTGCACACGCCATATTTTAGGCAAGAAAAGGTTATCCTGCCGCTAGGTGCCGCGCATGCTTATTCCTGACCAAAAGCATGAATGCGAGAACACTTCGAAACAGTCTCTAGACTTGCTGATGCGGAATCGGAAGGACTTTTGGCGTCAATTGGTAACTGTTGATGCAACCTGGACCACCATAACATACCAGCAAACAGAATGAGTGCCCGGCAAGGGAGTGAAGCCATCACGACTGCTTCAAAGCGGCATAGGGAGGCTCAATCGAAAATATTTTAGCGTCGGTTTTCTGGGATTGTCATGGCATACTCTTCGTGGGCTACCTTGAAAAGAATAAAACCATCAAAAGCGAGTATCACTGTGACATATTGGGACGATTGAAGGCCAAAATCACTGCAAAACGGCCTCACAACCACGGTTAAAATCAAGAACTTACGGCTTCAATTGCATCCGCGTCCACCGTATTCTCCCAATTTGGCTCCCTCGGACTGTAATCTGTTCCCAAACCTCAAAAGATGGCTCATCAATAAAAAAAAATCCACTCACGCGAGGAAACCATGGACGTCACGGAGGTGTATTTTGCAGATTTTCCTGAAAATTACTTTTCGGACGGGATTAAGAAGTTGAAAAATCGTTGGAATAAGTGTATCAAGCTAAAAGGGGACATTGAATAAATTTTAAAAGAAAACTTTAAATTTTTATTTTTGTTTTCATTACGAAGGAGATTACCTTTCACCTTACGTAGTACACACTACAAAAAAGTCATGTAAATTTCAGTGCCATAAGAGAGACACATGCGAGCGGCTTTTAGAACATAAGTACATACACTGATAGGCAAAATAAAGTGTCCACCTCATCGTTTTTTCAATTTCTCTCATTTACTTGGTTCAAATTAAAGTAAACACACTGTATTTTTTTTTTATTATCTTATTTTTTATATTTTTTTTACGTTTCACTTAAGGAATACTGCAAAAAAAAAGGAGTTTTACTTAAAGAAAAAAAATCAATTTGTGTTGAAAAAAAACACTGTGACAAAATAAAGTGCCCACTTCATTTAGGCTACAGAAAACATAAATTGAAGTAAAATAAAAGCATTTCAATAATTGATGTGTCCTCCTTTGGCCTTCAGGACCTCCTGCAGGCGCTTCAACATGCTCTCGACCAGGTTCTTTAGGTGCTGTGGATCTAGCTCTTCTCAGGCGCGCTCCAGGACTTCAAAATAGTTATTTTTATTGGTAACACCAGTTTTATCAACCCTGGCATCGAGAATCGCCCACAAATTCTCGATGGGATTGAGGTCCGGGCTTTGTGGAGGCCATTCCAGCAGTTTGATCCGACAAGACCGGAAGAAAGACTTGGTCTTCTTGGCAGTATGCTTCGGGTCGTTGTCCTGCTGGAATACGAACTTCTCTTCAAGGCCCGTCTGGATCAGCGAAACCTCCAGATTTTCTCGCAGGATGTTGATGTAAGAATCTGCCGTCATTATCCCGTCGATTTTCACAATGCTTCCCACTCCACCCCACGAAAAAAACCCCCAGACCATCACATTTTCTCCTCCATGCTTCATCGTGCCTTGGATGTGGCGCTCCTGAAGCTCCTCTCCCGATCTGCACCAAACACGAACCCGCCACTTTCGGTTAAACAGCTCGAATTTTGATTCGTCCGTCCAGAGAACCGTTTTCCAGAACTCTAGGGGCTTATCAGCATGCTCCTTAGCAAACTTAAGACGTTTGGCTTTGTTTGCCTTGCTGATAAATGTGCGCTTCCGGGCAAGTTTGCTATTCAACCCCTGTGCTACGAGACGGCGACGAACAGTTCGACCGAAAACTGATAACTGAAGGGTTTCCTGGATCTCGCGGACAGTTACCATCGGGTTCTTCTTGACTTCGCGCATGATCTTGGTGTCCGTTCTCGCATCCGTTTTCCGCTTCCTGCCTCTGCCAGGGCGATCCACCACTGATCCAAACGTTTTAAGCTTCAGAAGAATTTTGCCAACCGCTGCCTTACTGATACTGTACTTCTTAGCGACAGCCCGGTGCGATTCACCGTTTTGCACATCACGAACGACCAATTTTCGGATATACAAGGGAATTGCTTTCGAAAGCACTGCGCTCTCCATTTTTTTCAAATGAATCAAATGCGATCACGTATACAAATGCACCAGGTTGAGCCGTTTGCTTCAAAACATGTCAAAATATCCAAACATAAACAATCGAGAGGTCTTCCAATGGAAACTTATCGAAAATATATCGATTTTTGAAGTGGGCACTTTATTTTGTCACTGTTTTTTTTTTCAACACAAATTGATTTTTTTTTTCTTTAAGTAAAACTCTTTTTTTTTCAGTATTCCATAAGTGAAACTTAAAAAGAATATAAAAAATAAAATAAGAAAAAAAAACTACACTGTGTTTACTTTAATTTGAACCAAGTAAATGAGAGAAATTGAAAAAACGAAGATGTGGGCACTTTATTTTGCCTAACAGTGTATGTTTGTTCAAAAGGTGCGAATACACTTTTAAAAAAAAATGTTAAAAAAATGAATATACAAGATATTCTTTTCTGAGTAAATTTGTTTAAAGCAATGTTTATTGAGAACCTTTACGACATATTAGCTGGGAGCACTCTCCTTTTGTGCTGAATGACAAGCTTGAGGCGTTTCTCAAAAGAATCGCACGTGGCACGCACCTGGTCCATCGGCATCTCGTCCCAGATCTTAAAAATGTGCTTCTTAAATTGGTTCATAGTGCTCACTTGATGTTTGCTCTGCTTGGACAGCATGTACGACCATACATAAAAGTCCAGGGGATTGAGGTCCGGGAGCTGGGAGGCCACAAGGTCTTATGAAGAAAATCAGTCAAATTATATCGACACCACGCATGGGCGATATTGACCGTGTGAGCCGGTGAGCCTTCCAGCTCAAAGACGTAATGATCCTTTCCGTAGAGGTCCCGAAGTGCTGGGCCACAACCTTCTTTAGAACATCGGTCTTATAGTACGCGGCGTTGATTTTCATGTTTTTCTCGATAAACACCTGTGGGAGCTTACCACGCCTGAATATGGCCCCCCCAAACCATCACCGACGCGGCGCTCTGGAATCGCGGGATGTTTATATGGGACACAGTGATGCTGGCCAACGTCGGCACCCTCAGCCTACCATTATGGACATTGTACGGCTGTTGCAAGGCAACGAGTTTCTCATAAGAAAACATGAACTCTTGACCTGCGTGCCGCTAAAGTATCAGTTTGGCTCTGTCCCGTCTCTGCTTCGTTGTTCGACGTTTCTTGTACGACTTGTATCCAAGATCCTTTGTCATGATGGTGTGGGTAGTCCGGATCAACACATACAGGTCAGCAGCGGTCTTCTAGATTGAGCTATTCATTTTTCGACGAATCCGCTCCCTCACCACCTTGATGGCTGCTGGCGTCCTCGTCGAACGCGGCCGCTCGGATCACGCACGGTCCTTGGCCGAGCTCGTCGTCTGGTATAGATTCAATTCCACTTCACCCCGTGGGATTTCTTCCGCCGGAATATGTCACTCACCTGTCGCAAACAACTTTACTATGACGTTACGGTACTCTTTCATCTAGCGCGGTAAGCAAACAACCAATGACAGCAAATCGGTACCGTCGGTTAGCCTATATATGAGGCTAAAGCTGACACCAATACCAATACACATGGTGCGCACCTGACCAACGATGGAAAATTGTATTCGAACTTATTGAACACCCTGTATGTATGAAACCACCATCCTTTTGTGAAAGATTGCGGCCTTTAGAACATAAGAATGAGTCAAAATAGATAAGAAAATCAATTCAATTTAACACAATATTTTGTTGAGTTGAGTCTGTTTCTGTTTCAGTACACACAGTTTTACATGGAATCATTGTTTGCGTTCCATGACGTAAATCAAATTTGAATTACACCTCAAGTAAAACTCATAATTTCTAAGTGTGTATCAATTGCTTCAGTATGCACTCTTTCTGGTACAACTCCTTATTGCGTGTGCATGTAGTGACGAAAAAAATAATCTTTCTGCCACACTTGCAAATTATATACCATACAGGGGTTTTTGGGCAATTTCGATGCCTTCTCGTCCTGAAATGCTTAATTTAAGCCATAGAAGAATAGAATACCACCCTTGGAAGCTGCTTGAAATCCTTCAAGACATAAGTTTCAGTGTCCATTACAACGTGATGTTTTTTGAAACTGTTTTTACTTCATACGGCCCAAAATGGTGTTTTGATTTTTAGAAAAAAAAAAAAACACAGGTACACCATATTTTACGAGCTACCGTTTGAAAGGAGAAATTCGAGTTTTCCTTCAATATCCATTGTTTTTTTTTACTTTTCGGCTGTTTTCTCGACATTCAAATATTCTTTCTTATTAAAAAGTCAGGATTTGCCATCTGTTGGCACCAATCATGGTATTTTTATCCAAACCTCCCAGCTATACCTTAGCGATTTTTTTTACGTGCAAAATTTTAAAAGTTACAACGATTTGAATGTGTACGGATTAAGGTGGATACAGACCTTAAGGTGAAATTGGAGGGATTCCTTTTACCATATGTTCCATATATGTATTTTTAAGACTAAAAATCACAAACAAAAGAAAACAAACAACGCTGAAATTGCTAACCAATGGATGCTCCATTGGAGCAAACGATTCTTGAAAATTTCACGCCTTGGGTCCTAATAGTATTCCAGGTTTGTGCATAGAAAACTTCGAAGTGATAGGGACTTAATCCCGTATGTCCTTAAGAAGTTCACGCGCATTTGTAACTTAACAGATGATACCATTGGAATCATCAGTGCTTCGTTTTTAACTACTATCGAAGACAAACAATACATGCGGGATGATAACGGACGCATCTCTGTCAAACGTTCCTCTTAAATGGCAGAAAAATATATTACTCTTCTTTCTACTCGTATTACACTGTCAATCATAAATCTCAAGCGGCTTCCAGTGTCAAATGCAATCCTACGCTTACGCAAATTTTTGGTACATTTTTGTAGAATAGTGAATTTACGGTTATTGCAACGCTGCTGGTGGCCTCAGCTAAACCATTCTAGAGGGAACATAAATTAAGCATCAAACAGCATTGAAAAGGAATTGGTTTCGTTCACCAGCAATGCCTTGCACTTAACCAAACCCAAAACGGCCAACAAAAGGATTTAACCCAACATCATAAATATTCATTTGAATGGGGCATTATGGTTTCGGCTTTAATTGTTATTGTCACTCTGGACGAATGAAAGCGTAAGTTTTGATGACTTTCTGATTTGCTATGTCATTCGAAACAGTTTTATGCTTATACTGAATGTATACAAATTTAACGTTAATTCTCACAGTTTCCCTTGGCTTGATTAGCATGTGCACTTCAACATAAGCTCCTAGCCGCAGCCGTAAATGCATATGTGTGCATAAAAATTGCAACGGCATCATCAGTAACAATGCTTTTCATAATCGTAAAATTTTTAGCCCACAATCTCGGTTGAGTTTTTCATAACAACGTGGGACTGAGGTTTTCACTACTTTTTCTGCTTTTGCCGCTTTTCACTATCCATGGTTTACTTTTATCACCATTCCTATATCGACAGGACCGGAATTTATTGCAACAAATTTATAGAGAAAAATAACTTGGCAAAGGGTTACCACATTAATGCGTCACGCTGCTTCTGCTAGCCACATCGGATTATGCAGCTGTCGCCTCTCAATATGAATAGGAAGGTACACTATGAACTTACTGGTATCCCTGCCGGTGTGTATCGTGTGACGTTATCTCGACCACGCCAACTCGGTCTTCTTGAAATTGAGACACAGAGCAGAAACAAAACAAAATAGGTATGCTCCCATCTGAGCTAGTGTGGCCTTTTGACCTACCAACCAGGCCTGATCGATTTCTTCACGTAAGTATCGGTTTCTTTTACCTCCGACTGACGAATCAATTATTCATAACTTAAGTCGTGACTTTCGGTCAGAGTTGAGAAACTATTTCGTTTTGACTAATTGAAATATCACTTTCTGTTTCGCCGAGGTTTGGAAACCAAATTATGATTTTGGCAGGTCGTTGACGTTATTGGTAGGTGAAAACAAGAAATGAACTTCACGTTTCAATCGTCAAAACAGACGGCTTTCCGCTAACGGTGTTCACGCTTTTGGATAATTGGCGCTGAAAACGTAACGGATCATCGAGCAGGTGATTAATTACTTAATCCACAGGCCAAGCCGTTCCCATGAGGTTTTCGTGGGTAAAACGTGACTAACGATGAACACACTATGAACATATATGTTAATCACCCGGTGTTAGATCTAATATCACTTTAATATGCTTCACCATAACATTCCGGGCCATTAAATGGGTCACCGAAAGCTGCAAAAAATAAAGCGGTATTTCAAGAAAGAAAGCATCCGATTTTTTACATTTTCAGTTCACATCGACTATATATGGTATGTGTCCCTTGACTCAGCCTAATATGCAACAATCGATTACATTTTTCATTGTAACTCATAAAGTATATGAGCTGGAAACAAAATTTAACTAGCTATACACTTCCTAAGATATTTTTAATAAGCCATCTGGTGGTATGTATCACAAAAAGCTACACAACTCGTTTTATAAAGTTAGAAACTTTCGTGGGATATGGATGTAAAGTCGGTCTATGGGTACTAAATTGGGTCTAATCATGGATGTAAGTTCGTCCCATTCGATTGATTTTTTTTATAAAATGCAATCTTCGTACGGGTTTTTTCCAGATTTTCAGATTCAAGACGTTGCCAGCTGTATTCGCTCTAGCCAACAAACAATTTCACAAATCAAACTAAAACTTAACTAATACTTAAACTGCTAAGAAGTACTTAAGTGATTTTCACGTCTGATTTAGCGGTCATTCGACAGTCAAAACATTATAATTCACTCTACACAGATTTTGTTCCTTTAATATGTGCTAAGATAAGCCATACGAACAACATTAAACCTGAAATCAGACATTTTGATTGTAAATGTTACCAATAACAACATTTTTACTACGCTTTTCATACAACAGGCCATAGTTGGGAACATAGAAAAAAATATGTTCCCAACATTGGGTCCACCGTTTGGTTGTTAAATCATTGTTATTTTAGGAATGTGTCCTGTTAGTTTATAACATGTGACTATATTCTGTACATCTTGGCTGCATTATTCGGTTTATAGGTTCAATTTCGAAAAATTTAGATCATTCAAAGATCGTATAGATAATTTGTTCAACTTGATCAGTAAAGTCATGGTGTCTAAAAAGTCAAGGAAATCGAAAACTATGTGGAAGTGAATAACTATAAATTGATTAATTATGTCTAAATTGCTTTGAAATGAATCGGTCATGCTGATAGCAACATGATTTTGTTGATTATCGAAGAAATAATGACATATTTGGAACATAGGCCGAATCAAGGAGCTAGGCTAACATTACATCTCGTTACCCTAGTTAACATATACGCAAATTAAAATTAAAATTAAACAAATTTAAGATTATTGAGAAGTTTTTATACATGGTTATTTGATAGTTATTCTTCAGGCCGTTATAAACTGTAGTTAATAAAAGAGTTATGTTATGTATATTGAATTCAGTCTTATTTTATTGTAATTATTCAACAACAGGCTGGGTGTGCCCCATTGATGTAAATCATTTAAATTACATTGCCAAATTTACAATTACACACTTAAGCATGGGTAAAACATAAAAACATTAAATAATAATGATGTAGAAGAAGATGTTCGCTCATCACCATGAGGCACCAAGAGTGAACATTAATGTTTTTGGCGAACATCTCCTTCTACATCATAATCGTTACTCCTCACACCGAGAATACATAACACAACAATTAATGTATTAAATAATAAGACTTTATTAAATAATAAGTCCGTTAATCCTACCGGCAAAAATGGAAGAAAACCTACGATGAAGCGCATCTCGTGGGATTTGAAAATCGAAGACAGATGAGCGTTTCCAGATGAAATCAGCCGGAAAAAGTCAAAATCTTGCACGACCCTCTCCGATTTCGATGAAACTTTGCACATGTCTTCGGAATTGGTGATGATGGATTTTTCGCGGGTTAAGGGAATTTTTTGACTCAAGACATTTTTTCAAAAGGGCGTATGTGTTTTGTCATGCGTATTTTTCAAAAAATCATAACTCGAAAACCGTTGGTTGTAATAAAATTGCGTCTGAGAAGAAGTTGTAGTTAATTAATTTGACTTTACAATCAGTGTTGAATGAATATTTTTTTAAACTGTGAAGCATTGAATCAACATTTTCGTGAATTGCGCAAACACAAACGTTGTGAGAACCTGAAGCATTTAGCAATTTACAATGTTTTGGTCGTAATGCTGCAAAAGTACTAAATCCAATTTTATGTTCACTGACTTCTTTAAATCGAGTGAAAGTTTCTCTAAGTGATGAAAGTAATAATCGTTTTTGAATTTGTTGACGCTTACCATTAGTGTTTACAGAGGCATAATCTCTTTGTCCCGGCATGGCTCTGCTGATGTCGTCCTCGTCAAAAAATTGTATCACTTGATTCTTTATATCCGGATTCAAACGATTCCCCGATCTGTCGTTGGGGGTAGCCAATACTCCATTTTCGGCTGCCAATTTTTTTGTTTGTAATGCAAGGTATTTGTTTGTTTCAAATTTGCTCGTTATCTGCTGAATCGTCCACGAATTAGGCAAAACTGTTAATATACGTATTTTATCTATTCTCGAACAATCTGATTCTATAAATTTTTCTTTCAATTTGGAAATAATTTCATCATATTCCACAACCTTTGTTTTTAATGTAGCTAACTCTTCGAATTCTTCTTGTGGTGGTAAGCTGAATAGATATTTTCTAATACCTGCTACAATGTCGGCAAATTTTTGCCGACGGTATTTATCGTTTTTAAATTCTCTAATGGATATCGGAGACACATTTATTGCAATTCCATTATTGAATAACTCAATGTTGTGTATCCTAAAATAATCCGGTAGGTCACTGTCCTAAGAAGATGCCGAGGTAATTGAAGCTGCCGATGGTATTTCCTCCAAATCGTTCCGTGATGTGGTTGGTGTTTCGTCATGTCCACCGTTTTCTGGTTGCTCCACTCTTTCGACAGGATTACGACGATACGAATATAACCGACATGAATCACAAATTCTTAATGACGTGTCCAAATGGACCGTACACTGCATGGATAAAAGTTTTTCAATTAACTTGTCAGTTAAATTTCTAAGTTTAGGCGAACACCGTCTCCCGATTTCACAAAAAGGTTTACAACAATGCTTTGTTTCGAGTTCTATTTCAAATCGTTTTACACTTTACGCTACTTATGAAAGACACTGTTAAACTGATGTCATGACTTTGTAATGTAATCCTTTTTGTAAATGTAAAGCAGCAAATTTTGTCGTGTTACCTACAGTAAATATCAGGAATCAGTTTGTCTAGTATTCTCGGTAATAAAAGGTATATTGTAGAAAATTTTATGTACAATTTGAAAAGAATACTTTTGCAGATGGACAATCACGACTAACATTTGAAAAAGGGATATTTTCATGGAAAAAGCCATTTTTTCGACATTAATTTCAAATTATCTCGAAAACGGATACATTTAGATTGTTGCTCACCAAGAGCATTTTTGTTTATAATCACTAGAAAAATCGTATTATATTATTAAAATATGGTAACAACAAATTAGAAAAAAATTGAATTTTTCTTACTTCTAAGAACTTTTTTATCTTAAGTTGCTCTATCGTAGAACAACTTCTATTCTTCTTCTTATGACTCAAAGCCTTTTTGAAAAAAAAAACTATAAAAATCGTACGTTGGACAGATTTGCTAATTGATTTTTAAGTTTAATTTTTGATATTTTTTGAAGAAAAAAAATTTTTTTTTTGCAGTGTGCATATTTTTTTCATAAAGTCAAATTAATTAACTACAACTTCTTCTCAGGCGCAACTTTATTACAACCAACGGTTTTCGAGTTATGATTTTTTGAAAAATACGCATGACAAAACACATACGCCCTTTTGAAAAATTTGTCTTGAGTCAAAAAATTCCCTTAACCGGCGGAAAATCCATCGTCAACAATTCCGAAGACATGTGCAAAGTTTCATCCAAATCGGAGAGGGTCGAGTTCAGTCATTTGCTCATTTGGCAGAGAAATGCTCAGATGCCACTTTGTTGAACACTCTCTGTAGTCTCTGTAGGAGATCGAACCATGTACTTCATAATTTGTTCGATGCAGAGGTACAAATGTATATATGCAGTCGATTTGTGCATTTCTGGAAATGTTCAATATAAGAGTTAAATCTTGTTTTGGTTGTTCTTATTAAATTTCTTAGCGCGGTATCTATTCTTTCCGTTGCGTGAGTGATCGAATAAGCACTTAAAAAGAACAATAATACTGTTCGCTCTTTATTCGACCAAGCAGTTTGGTACAAAAACGGTTCGTCCTGTTGATTGCGTAAAACTTTTGGCATCATTACAAGGAACGGTTCCGGCATCACGAACCGTTGAATCCTGCCCTGCCGAACCAGTGCGGTGTGGAAGATTGCATCTTTTTCACTACACAGGCTTTCATTAATAACTGAGATCCTACTATTGTATGCTATACATTGTTCAAAATTCAAATAGGGTAAGGGGATGTAATGTTAGCCTAGCTCCTTGATTCGGCCTATGTACCAAATATGTCATTAATTCAGCGACAATCAACAAAATCATGTTGCTATCAGGATGACCGATTTATTTCAAAGCATTAGAGACATTATTAATAAATTTATAGTTGTACATTTCCGCGTAATTTTCAATTTCCTCAACTTTTTAGACACCATGAATTTACTGGTTAAGCTGAACAGATTATCAACACGACATTCAAATGATCTAAATTTGCCGAAATTGAACCTATAAACCGAATAATGCAGCCAAGATGGACAGAAAATAGTCACACGTTTTAAATTAACACGTCATATAGTAAAAACAACAATGACTTAACATGAAAACCATAAGCCCAATGTTAGGAACATATTTTTTTCTAGGTTCCCAATTATGGCCTGTTGTATGGAAAGCGTATTAAAAACGTTGTTATTGGTAATATTTACAATACAAATGCCTGAGTTTCGGTTGAATGTTTTTCAGGCTCATCTCAACACAATCTTATGGAATAAAACCTGTGTAGAGTGAATTATAATGTTTTGATTGCCGAATGGCCACTAAATTATGTGTAAAAATCACTTAAGTGCAGTTTAAGTAAAGTTTGATTTGTGAAGATGCTTGTTGGATAAAGCGAATACAGCTGGGGACGGCTTGAATCAGAAAATCAGAAAAACAAATCGTACATAGACAACATTTAATAACAAATCTATCGAATGGGACGAACTTGCATCCATGATTAGACCCAATTTGGTACCCATAGACCGATATTACATCCATATCCCTCTAAAGTTTCTGACTTTATAAAATGAGTTGTGTAACTTTTCGTGATATATACTACCAGATGGCTTATTAAAAATATATATTGCAAGTGTATAGCTGGATAAATTTTGTTTCCAGCTCAAATGCCTTATGAGTTGTAATAAAAAATGCAATCGATTGTTGCATATTAGGCTGAGTTAAGGGACACATACCCTATATTATTTTTTTTATGTATTTAACTTGACGTAAATTGTAGCGTATGGTATGGTATGTCCACGCATCGTTCTTCCCCTGTAGATTCAGAAAGTGCTTTGTGGTTCACATCTATTGCTCTGAATCCAACTTATTTTACAAAATCATCTTTGTGGTTAATGCAATGCAGTAGGCCTGGCCACTTTGACGCTTGTATTATGTATTTGATATTCTGCAAGCATCAATATTGACAAAAAAAATTGGACGTAATCTAACCCAATTATTTCAAGCATCCTTTGTTGTACTGGCTGCGTTTGTATTAAATTAGATTAGATTAGATTAGATCAGACATCTTGAGGAGCCTTATCGTCGTCCAAACGTAGAACGTTATAGTGCTAGCGGCAACACTTAATGTGACTACAAATACATTACTTGCCACTAATCTACTCCAAAAAATATCAACCTTACAGACCTTGGGTGAACTGCATGCAAACAGTACAATTCCAATAAGACATGGTAAAAAGTTATTTCTATAAATGAGAAGGAAAATTATTATTCTTCATTTAATTCCAACTACCTTTATTGCTTATCTTGACAGATACGCGTATTTCGTCTACAATGTGCAGACTTCTTCAGTGTTTTGTACTAATAACTCGACTGATTAGTACATAAATTACTCGAGTTATAAGTACACGACACAGAAGAAGTCTGCGCGTATCTGTCAAAATAAGCAATAGAGGTAGTTGGAATTAACTGGAAAATACTATTTTTTTTTCTCATTTCTAGTTACAGGTATTCCACTAAAAAACACACACTTTCTAGGGTTCAAGTTAATTTTGTTGTGCAACTAAACATCGGCTCCATAAAGCTAACGCAAATTAGGATTTCAAATCTTCGTAAAATTTGAATCAATTTGGTTGGAAACTGACATTACAATAAACGTTTCCATCCAATTTGGGATATTTCAGTTGTGAGCTCATACTTCACCGGGTATAGGGCCAGGGTTCTAGCGCTAGCGAAAATGTTTTCAAACTTATAATTTGCCCTCATTTCTAAGCTGAACTTCGACTTTGTGCCGCACAGAAATTCAACGCTTAAACACTAGAAAATCTTTGATGACTATAGCATTTTATGTGTTTGTAAGAATGCCAAAAAAATGCCATTGCAAAAAAAAACTTGAGCCAGCTCTTGAAATTATAGCTAAGGGTGTTACAAGAAAAACTCAAAACGACAACGCTGAATGTGTGGTTGAAATTAGTCCCACAATTATTATTTTTTAAAAAAGGTCGTGTTAAGTTATGTTGAAAAAGAAATTAGATTTTTGAAAATTTACATAACCTTACCGTATTATATTTTTGGAATTTGAAGAAATTTGTTCTTGTTTACAAGTAATATTTTGGGAAAGTATTTCAGTTTTTAATTTTCAAGTGAACAATTGAAGTGTTGATTTAAATTTTTCTAGATTTTAAATAACCTAAAAGCCTTGTTGCCCAAAAGTTTCCCCTGAGACATCTCTGTAATATTAGTTCATGAAGAATATGATTTTGCCATTGAACTTAGAACCATCTTGCTGCCATTTTGGCTCATACTAGTTTCCTTAACCATTCAACTCCCACCCTCCTTGTTTGAACCATTTATCTAGCATCTTTGATACAATTGAGTTTACACTCCATACCATGTTCCACAGTATCGGACCGAGGATGCAACTCTGAGGAAAGCCCGCTGTATTTGTCATTGTTCACTTTCCCACACTGAAAATTTATTTTCGTTAAATAGCTTTCACGCGTTTCGTAAACATGAGTTTTGTACATAGAACAAATGTCTTGTATATTATATCAAACATTCATAATGCTTTTAATCTGGTGAAATGCTATTACACCTATGTGTAAAATGCACGAAATGAATTTCGTGAAGACCAGCCAATCGCTCTTTTTCTTTTATACCGTACTCATGCATGATGGTGGTGCTGCTGGTATGAGCGGGAATAATTTATCTATCGCAAAATAAAAACTAGAGCGCTGTCGAGAGCTATAACTTCATGCTGATTAATCAAGCTTGTTCTCACGAGTCAGCATGGCCTAGTGAGATCAACCACGGATTCAGAATCAGTACTTTCCAAAAATATATGTTCGAATCCCATGTCAGAAACATTAAAAAGAAGCTGGACAACTCCACGTGGTTGCTTATTTTTGTCAATTACATTTCGAGTCGATAAAGTAGATCTGTCAGTCCTTCATGTAACCACCAGAGAGACGTTTCTTTTTGATTTGTGACAAAATATTCGTAGCTCTTTGCATCGTTTACGTACAATTTACGAATGTTCTTTATGTGTCAACAAAAGCTTCGTGCTTTTGACAGTTGCGTGTGCGCCATTAATTACGAATGTATCTTCATAATACAAACAAATCAGTTTCGTTGCAGAAAACAACGAATAGGTTTGTTAGTTCTACCTTCGATTTCGTAATATAAACTTAAATTAATTTTCACTGCATGTCTGTCTCGTATATAAACTTTGGTTTTGAAAGTAGCTTCTCAATTTTCTGTGGAGGTTTTCAAGATGTGATGAGCAACGAATGAGCGATTTTTTTCACCTAGCTCTGTTGAAAGAATTCTTCACATCTATGGTGACATCCGCGCAATAGCGGTTTCCCCTTTTCTGTTTTTTTCTGTGTCGTCTCGGCAGCTTTCACAACTGTTCAGATGGCATCCATTGTGGACCGGAAGCTGAACTGCGAGTTCTATAGGCCGTTCTCACTCCCCGTATACTTGGTAAGCCTGTTCAGGTTTACTTTCTCTAAAAGTTTACCTACCAAGTCCAACGAGTACACAGGTCTCTACGCGGCAGGATTACTGGAAGGTTTTCCTGACGTTGGCAGCAGTACCAGCTTTTGCCGCTTCCACTTATTGGGAAAGCATTTTTGCAACGGGGTTCTGAACATATCCTTCATGTGGTCGTTGATTCGTGCTGCGGGAACAGGCCTTCCATGATGACTTTCATCTCCTCCCGGTACATATTAGGTTGTACTACTGGGCCTTTCATCTTCGTCATTACTACTCTGTAGGCATCTTCCCAAGGATTCACGTTGGCGTTGTGACATAACTCCTCAAGGCAATCTTACTTGTTGAGTGTGATTCCTTTCTTGGGACGGTTCTTACCGCTATCTGCATCGGCTACCGCTCCTCTCTTTTAGTGTCATTGCTGGCCCTCTAATTTCATCTCCTGACACGGAGGCAACTTGCACGTAAATTGACTATCATCGTATTCCACTTGTAAACTGAGCGTTGATCGTTGCTCGGTTTCTCATTTCTTGACATGGCCACATCGAATGCCTTTGTTAGTACTGATGTCAACTCATCCGCATTTAGATTTAAACTTATACGCATCTACGAACACACCCTTGTTACCGTTTCCACCCTTTCACATGATTCAATCTATGCCATGTTCCCGATGCGGGACATGATCGCTCATTAAGCACTGTGGGTGTACTTTAGTTCATGTTTCCTAACAAGCAAGGGCTGTAGAAAGGGACATCGATGACAGACTCCCCGCCCTTCCTGTGGTAAGTGCTAATGGCACCTTCGTTGGCTAGACCTATCTTCAGCTTTATTAGGACCTCTAGTTAGATTCGCCCCTTTGGGGTGATAAAGACTGTATTCGATGAAATTTGGACACACGCAATTGTTGGTAACTTTTTAACGTGTGGGTAAAAATTATTGAAATTTTAACTGAATGTATTTCATTGTGTTGTGTCAATTGTGTAATGAGTTTCGTGAAAATCGGTCGAGTGATTTTCAGTGATGGCTTCGAATGAAGAAATAGTGCGCCAACAAATTTTGGGCACTCACTTCGAAAACCCAAACGCTTCTCATCGATGGATCGGAAAACAGCTCGGAATCGCACATTCAACCGTATCTCATGTGATCAAAACGTTCCAGGACCGTAAGACAACCAAGCGGAAAAATGGTAGTGGCAAAAAACGTGGCACATCATATCCGGAGAAGGCCAGGATGGTATTGAACCAATTTAAGCGGTAGCCCAACATTTCGATCAGGGATGTTGCAAAAAAGGCGAAACTTTCAGTTTATTTTGTGCAGAAAACAATAAAACGTTCTGGATTACATTTAAACAAGGTATAGAAGGCACCGAATCGGAGCGATAAACAGAACTCGGTGGCCAAAACTCGTGCAAGAAAACTGTACAGGGAGTGGCTCACAAAACCGTTCTGCATGGATGGACGATGAGACCTAGATTAAAGCAGCCACCAAACAAATTCCAGGACACGAACACTACGTCGCCGCCTCTAAGTTGGCCGTTCCGGAGAGTGTAAGGAAGAAGAAACTGTCGAAATTCGCCAAAAAATTTCTTGTCTGGCAAGCGATTTGTGGATGTGGCAAAATGAATCAGCCCTTCATCACCTCTGGGACCGTCAACGGACAAATCTACAAGGACGAAGGCCTCCAAAAACGACTTCTGCCCTTCTTGAGATCTCACGATGACCCGACACTGTTTTGGCCAGATTTGGCCTCTTGCCACTATGCCCGGCCCGTCTTAGACTAGTACAAAGATAATAATGTAGTTTTTGTACCAAAAGACGTCAACCCTCCAAACACTCCGGAACTTCGCCCAATTGAAAATTTTTGGGCAATTATGAAGGCAAAGCTCGTTAAAACTCCAAAACTGATAGAAAATGAACTTGAACTAAAGAAAGTGTGGTTAAAAGTAAGTAAGCAAGTCAGTCCTATCATTGCCCAAAATTTGATGTAAGGGGTCAAGGCAAAGGTGCGGGCATTTGGATTGGGAGAAGAGGTTCAATAAACCAATGATGTCAAAACTTAACCATTTAGTAGTACTTTATTTCCAGAGAATTTGAAAAGAATCGGGCTCAAGGAAAATTTTTGGAGACCTATTTTGTGTGTCCAAATTTCATCGAATACAGTCTTTAGCTCCGAAATACACCGAAAGATTTCTGCAATAAAGCGCCTACACACCTTCTGCATAGTTTGCTTATGTCCGGTTCTTCACAATTTTGTGAAATGGGGCAGAACTCTGGGCGATGAAATCACACGTATGTGCGCTGAAAATACAGCGGGCACATCTACCATTCTTCTTTAATTTTTCTGATCTTCAGAGCATTATTGGATGCTTCAATTTTAAACTTAACCTAAGCAACTTGCGTTCTATACGGCTCCTTTCTTAAGCCATGACCATCTGAGCGTCCCTCTGATCGCACTGCTCCTTCAGAACTAACCTTGTTTCTTCCTCCGGAGCAACCTTAGCCAAATCCATACATTGAAGCGTCACTCTCGGCACAAGACTCTCACGTCCACCGCGTCACCCATGCCCTCTTCGGTCAGCTCTTTGTAGGAAGAGTTGAAGGTTTCTGGATCCTTTTTTCAACTCGAGGATCATCACACAATTTTCACACATTGAGTTCCAACTTTGTACGCATGGCGCGCAAGCCCTCTTCATACGACTTGCTGCTAGCTTTAACTGTGAACGCTCTGCCTTTATTTCTTTCTGCCGTTTCCTTATGTATTGCCGATAACTTGTCATGGAATTAAGCTATCTTCTCCAGTTCCATTCACGGTACATTTTGTTTCATGGGGTCTCCTATCTTTCATCTCCTGGCGAAGGTCTTGGACACATTGGCGTTAAGTAAGGGCGATACGGTCAAAATTTGGTCAATATCAACTTGACGTATTTCTTCAATTTTGCATTTAAAACCTGAACACCCCTCATTTTGAAGGTGTGTGTGTTAGAATGTTGCTCCTATTTTGATTTTGGAATTCACTCTTCAGTTGTCAAAATGCCGTCCAAGCAAGAAGAGCAGCGTATCAAAATTTTGCTCGCGCATCGCGAAAATCTGAGCTACTCGCACGCAAAGTTGGCAAAATCGCTAAAAGTTGCCAAATCAACCGTTACAAATGTAATTAAAGTGTTTGGGGAACGTTTGTCGACAGCCAGGAAGTCTGGATCGGGGGAAATCGAAAACCGGAAGCCGCTGAGACGACAAAGAGAGTTGCCGGTAGTTTCAAGCGAAACCCTAACCTATCTCTCCGAGATGCCGCAAATAAGCTGGGTGTATCGTCTACAACCGTGCATCGAGCCAAAAACGAGCCGGACTATCGACTTACAAGAAGGTAGTGACTCCAAATCGCGATGATAAACAAAATACGACGGCCAAAGCGCGATCCCGGAGGCTGTACACGACGATGCTGACGAAGTTTGACTGCGTGGTAATGGACGACGAAACCTACGTCAAAGCCGACTACAAGCAGCTTCCGGGACAGGAGTTTTATACGGCAAAAGGAAGGGGAAAGGTAGCAGATATTTTCAAGCACACGAAACTGTCAAAGTTCGCAAAGAAATATCTGGTTTGGCAAGCCATCTGTACCTGTGGCTTGAAAAGCAGCATTTTCATAGCTTCCGGGACTGTCAACCAAGAAATTTACGTGAAAGAGTGTTTGAATAAACGTCTGCTGCCTTTCCTGAAGAAACACGGTTGTTCCGTACTGTTTTGGCCGGATTTGGCATCTTGCCATTACGGTAAAAAGGCCATGGAGTGGTACGCCGCCAACAACGTGCAGGTGGTTCCCAGGCGACAAGAACCCTCCCAACACGCCAGAGCTCCGCCCAATTGAGAAATACTGGGCTATTGTCAAGCGGAACCTAAAGAAGACCAAAAAACTGCTAAGGACGAGCAGCAGTTCAAGGCAAACTGGCTTTCTGCGGCGAAGAAGGTGGACAAGGTGGCTGTACAAAATCTGATGGCAGGGGTCAAGCGTAAGGCTCCGGCAATTCGGATTTGGAAAAGCGGAAGCCTAACTGAATATTTTTCCTGAATTTTATACTAATTGAACTTGAAAAAGAAATTTAATTTGATTTTTTAAATAAACGATTTCACCGATTTACACGCGTTTTCCCTTGACCAAATTTTGACCGTATCACCCTTTAGGAGCATGGCAACCACGTTCTGGTGATTGCCTTGTTGACCACCTTCCTCTGTGCAGTTGGTGATGTCATGACTAGATCAGCCTTGACAATTCTTTCTCAGTTGCCTCAGCTCCCTGCATCACGCTTTTCCTTTCCTTGGCGCCAATCCAATGGCTGGATTTTGATCTCCATCTGCTTGACCGCTTTGTGCGGCAATGGCGTCTTTTTTTTTTTTTATATAATCATTTATTTGCACAGGCTCAATCGAATTAACTTTACAGAGCCAAATTTTCATATTTTTTACATCATTTATCTTAAAACTAAAGTTAGGAGGAAAGAGCCGATTACTCGCGGCCGTCTCGAGGCTAATAGGAATTACAAATTACGGATGGGAAAGAGGGTGGGAATTTAGAGTATGGTTTACATAACACATTAAATTTAAATTCTAAATTATCTAAACACTTATAACTATACAATTTATGCGTTTCTTTTGACTTGTGACATTTCTTGAAAAAGAAAAAAAACACACACACACACACATATATAAAAAAACTTATACTAAACATACAGGTTAAACTAACTACAATCTAATGCTAATGTTAGTCAAAACACATATATGAGTTTCATGTACTCCAAATCACGTACAGCCAAAATATCTCGAATTGGCACATTGGGTTGTCTACCTCGAGCCCGAAGAGAACGTAAAGTTCAGATCTGACTCCACAATGTTCAGCACAAGACCAAATAACGTGGTCTGCGTCTTGATAGCCTTGTCCACACTCACAGAGATTGCTGTCGCTCAGCCCAACCCGGTATAAATGAGCGTTCAAAGAATAATGATTGGACATGAGGCGAGACATAGACACGAATGAAGTCTCGA
>JASCZW010007678.1:0-90589 GCA_034211315.2 Aedes japonicus
TTTTTTTTTTAATGTGTAATTTTGTTTATTTGTCATCATATTATAACGAAAAAATTTAAAAAAAACAAGATATTTACAACATATTAGTTACTTATCTATTTAGACTGAAGTGAAACTCCAAAGCTTCTGCATTAATTATCCCGTTGCAATTATTGACGTAACAAATGTATTCAGCAAATAGTTTCATTATATCTGAACGCTTTCTCCGGTCGATTCTCTCCAAAGTAGGGATGACAAGTTCATTAAACGTTAGGCGTCTCCATCCATTCAGAGTAGCAGCTATTCTCTGCTGGAAGATTGTCCATGATGGCCCGACACGAGTACACGAACAAAATTTGTGTTGCAGTGTCTCGGCTGTTCGATTGTCGCAGTGTGTGCATTCTTCGCTATCCACTCTCCGCATTACAAAAGAAGTTTTCGGTGCTCAATTTTGCCGTTTACTGCTAGATACAAAATACTTCTATGAGCTGACGATAACTGATTGCTTGCAATATTCCGCCACGTTCTTTGCCAGTCGATAGATGAATTTTCTTGTTCAACTCTTGGTACGTCGGTTTGTTGGATGAAATGCTGGTGGATGAGATCAGTGGAAGGGTTTTGCTGAATCAGGAGGGAATTTGGGATAAATTTGATAGGATTATTCTTAGGTCGGGATGGTCTATTGAAATTGTTGGGCGCGGATTGTTGAGAAGGAAGGATCTATAATAGGGAAGGGAATCAATCTCTCGTAAGTGTCGATGAATTGCCAGTGACTTGCATTTGAGTGCCGGTAGTTGCAGTTTTAAACCACCATGGTCTCGACTGCGTGCCAGCTGCATAATTGGTACACGAGCAGCCAATCCACTCCATAGGAAGATGCCCATTCTTGATGTGATTTTTGAGATGTGTATGTTGAGTGGTGGTAATATAGATGAAAGGTACCAGATTCTAGAGGTGCCAAACGTATTTAGCACAATTATTTTTTGAAGCAGGTTTAAAGTTCGTGACGATTGCAGCCACAATAATTGTGCGAATTTCACAGTTGCCGCATTCCAGTTTAGTGTCGTCATTAACCGAATCGAGTTGGCGAATATCACTCCCAGTATCTTCACCGTATTTTTGGTTTGCAGCCACTGTACCTCGATTGGATTTTCGCAATATCCAACGTCAATTGCAACAGTTTTCCGTGTATTTAATTTAGCGCCCGCAATTATTTCGAATCGTGTGAATAGTCTATTCATAGCCTCAATTTGTTCCGAAGATGTAACTATAACACTGATATCATCAGCATATGCCACCAGGAGATCATTCCCACACGCTTCTTCAAGTTTGCATACCAAAGGATGGAGATACAGTACGAAGAGGTGCATGGACAACGGGTCCCCCTGTCGTACGGAACGTTGAATTTCGATCGGTCGTGAGAGATGTCCATTTACCAGCAAACGAGAGGTCGCTCCGCAAGCGATCTGGGTGAGTAAAGTAACTAAACGATGATTGAAGCCTAATGAGCGCATGGTTTCAAAGAGGAATGAGTGCCGGACACGATCGAAAGCGTGATCTAAGTCAAAGCTGATGAGTTTTCCTGCTCTACGATGGTGACGGAGACTGGCTATTCGGTCTTTCAGGGCGAGAGTTGCCTGAAAGATATTCCGCTCTGAGTTCGAGCATTTCTGTCCGTCGCTCAGTATGTGGTGGAATCGCATTACGTCCTCCAGTCGGGCTTTGAGAATGCGAGAGAACAGTTTATAGTCCGTATTTAGAAGCGATATGGGTCTGTACGACCGGGCTGTATCATCGCTACCTTTCTTCTTGACCAGAACAATGATGCCATCAACAAACGTTGTTGGGAAATTACCATTGAGCGCTTCATTCATCACTAGGTTGAGTTCTCGGTGAATAACGTCAAACATGCGGTGGTAAAATTCCTTCGGAAGACCATCGCAGCCGGGCGATTTACGTGATGCACTGCTTCGTATTGCAGCGAAAATTTCTGATGTGCTTATCTCATTAGAACATGATAAGTTTACCGCGTCGTTAGGAGGTATGACTCTATCGCAAACAAACAGGTTCTCAGCATCTTCAGTTTCTTCCTCGGAGTAGAGGCGGGAAAAATATCCCACCATGTGCTCCTCGATCAGGTGGGGATCGTCGATGGTTTCGTGTTGCTCCGTTTGGAGTCGGGTGATGACGGTTCGCTTTCTTCTCTGTTCTCCCAGTTGAAACACAGAGATGGGTTCCCCGCCAGGTACGTCTCGTTGATGCGCATAAACATGTGAGAAAAGTTCCGTTGTAATGCCAGCATCTCGCCTTTGATCTGGTTAATTTTTGTTATCATCGCTGGGTTCTGGTAGTAGCCATCGTATGCTATTCGTAGCTCGACGTATAGGCGCTGATGTTCGTTGTTGAATGCATCAAATGCCTCTCGCGATTTCCATTTGAAGAAGGTTTTGGTTTTGGACTTAGCATACGTTAGCCACCACTCCATCCATGAAGCGTAGTTTCGGCGTTGACGGGTCCAATACTGCCACCGGTATCGAAAATCCGCCACATTTTCGTCGTTCAGCAGGTGGGGGCGAAGGGACCAAAAACCATGTCCGTGTTCTCGTCCAAGACGGGGAAGGCAAAGTCTCAAAGTCAGTGCTTTGTGATCCGAGAATGAGCAGACGTGAGTATGTGCCGTTCGTAGATGATTGCGCAACGCTGTGCTCACGTAAATGCGATCCAGCCGGGACCGTGCATTTCTGTTGACAAATGTGAAGCCTTCATCTCGTGGGCACAGTTTTTCCCACACGTCTAGAAGCTGTAGATGTTGGACGGCCGTTCTGAGGGATGGACTTGTGTTCGGGCTAGAAGAATCACAGGGGCGAAGTACGCAGTTGAAGTCACCCATTAGAATTATGTGCTCAGTTCGATTTCGGAGATAGTAGGCGAGTGTGCCGTTAAAGAACTCTTCTCGAGCTGCACGCTGCGCAGTACCCGACGGGGCATATACATTTACTAGAGTGACATTCTGTATTCGTATAGCTATAAGCCGACCGTCCAAACTTTTCTCGACGTGAGAGAACTGGATGTGAGATTTTAGCGCGATTGATGTTCCCCTTCTCGAGTGGTCCACATTGGAGACAACAACAAAACCCGGTATTGAGAGCAGCTCGTTCTCCACCTCTTGTAAGCAAACAATATCCAGATTTTGGCTACTGATAAAGGTTCGTAATGCGTTTATTTTCGTCGGGCTAGTAATAGTGTTGATGTTGACGGAGGCGACGTTGTACGATGTGAGAGACATTATTCGTTGTTTTGCTCTGCATCTTCGTCGTCTTCGTCTTCGTCATCACGTCGGGGTTTCTTGACCGCACGTCTACAAATTCGCCTGCGGTTTGTGGACGTTGAAGAATCGTCCGTCTCGTTTTCGTTTGAGCTGCGAGGAGGTAGATGATCGGGCTTTTTGAACAGTTCGATCGGATGTAAAGAAGTGTTGGTTGGAACGGCAAGTGTCTGTGACGACGCTTGGGGGTTTGACGTAGATTTTGCAATCGTACACGGGTTTTGTAATACGATCGCTGATGGTTGACTGACGGTTTGTAAGTTCGAGCTGGATGATTCGTTCTGACTCGAAGGCGGTGGTAGTTCAGGAAAAATGTCCGATGTCATCGGTGGTGGCGCAGCCTGTTTTGGTCCGACTGGTTTTGTCTTCGACGGCTTTGTCATCGATGGTTTTGCAATCGAGGCTCTTCGTTGGTGCTGCTGCTGTTGTTGTGGTGCTGATTGCTTTGCCACATTAGCGTAGCTCTTCTGAACCAGGAGTTTTTTATTTTGAACACACGATATACCCGTGTGTGTCTGCTCGTGGCAGTGACGGCTGAGTGAAGTTGCCCCTTATAGGCAAAGTAAGCTTGCGCTCCGTCGATAGTGGCCCACGACGCTATATTACGTTTCACTATCATACGTGCAGACCAGATACCGAGTGGTATACCGCCATACTCGTGATCTTCGCCAAACATTAGTTCCCGTATTGAGAGAACATCGCCATAATGGCTAAGAAAATCGACGATTCTCTCTTCCGACACGTCTTCGGGAAGATCCCACACTCGAATTTCAACACTACCGTCTTCCATGGTAATACGGAGCTTGTGTTTTTTACCACCATTATCCACTTCGTGCTTTTCGTCGTGTTCATCGACCACTTTTTGGGCCAGAGATAAGTCAGTGACCTTAACAAAAGCACAGGACGCACCTCTGTGACACTGAAGTCTCTTAACATCTTCTCTCTTTAGCCCAAGCGCTGTACGGCAAAACTCGTAAACTTTCTCATACGTTGGCTTGAGAAGAAGATTTGAAAAGTCAATTCTGAAGGTATTTTCTCGCCTCATCGCAGTTACACTGCGCGCGACGCGGCTGGACACGGTAATTTCTTAAGCAGGAGAAAAAGAACAATGCTTGGGTCACTGATAGTCGTACTCGAACGAAAAACGTCTATACGTCTCAGAGGCTGAGCGATAACTGGCAGTTCACAGATATATACGCACAAAAAACATTGTTCTGCACCTTGGTCCGTAGCATCATTGAATATGCAGCTGCCGTCTGGACACCTCATCATGCATCAATGATCAACAGAGTCGAAAGAATTCAAAAGTAATTCATACGCTTTGCACTCCGCAATCTCCCTTGGAGCACGGTGCTGATAGGACTGGAAACATTATCTGCTAGGCGCACTCACATTCAGAATCTTGTTGTATTCGACTTACTACGTGGCAATATCGATTGTCCAGAACTACTCCAGGACGTTCCCCTGTATGTTCCTCCGAGGCAATTGAGGAGCTCTCAACTCTTCGCCGTACCTGCACATCGGACTAGTTATGGTTTCAACAACCCACTCGACGCTTGCCTGCGAGCGTTTAACAACGTTAATGAACATTTCGATTTCATGACCGGTAGAAGCACATTCAGAAATAGTATTAAGAATATTAGAAATTAGAGTAGTCTGTACGATTTTTACATCGAAGATGACGTAATAAATAAAAATAAAAAATTACTTATTTTAAATTGAACGTTTTTAATAAAAAAAAATCACTCACTCACACCCACACTCAACCACATTCACACACACACAACCACAATCACACACCGATGCACACAATCCTCAAAAATTTAACCTAAACAAGTAAGTTAATCAAACTACAATCTAAGGCTACTGTTAGTCTAAAACCCATAAATGAGTTTCACAAACTCCAGATCGCGTGCAGCCAAAATGTCTCGAATCGGTACATTGGGCTGTCTACCTCGAGCCCTAAGGGAATCATAAAACTCAGATCTGACTCCACGATGCTCAGCAAAAAACCAAATAACGTGATCAGGGTCCTGGTAACCTTGTCCGCATTCACAGAGATTGCTGTCTCCCAGCTCAACACGGAACAAATGAGCGTTTAAAGAATAATGATTGGACATGAGGCGAGACATCACACGAATGAAGTCTCGACCCACATCCAATCCCCCGAACCAACATTTTTAGACACTTTAGGAGTTATAGAATGTAGCCATCGCCCCAAATCTCCTTTATTCCATTTATACTGCCAGCTATCGAGTGATATCTGACGAAAAATATAGAAAAATTCGTTGAAGGCGATTTGTCGGTCGTAAATATCGCCTTCCACAGCGCCCACCCTTGCAAGTGAGTCCGCTATCTCATTGTCATTAATTGAACAATGAGAAGGGAATGAAACAAAGATGATGATAATAAAAGAACGTGAAGATAAAGCACTTAGAAGACCTCGTATTTTCATAAGAAAATAAGAGGTGTGCTTTACCGGCCTCAAGGAGCGAATAGCCTCTATAGAACTAAGACTCTCCGTGAAAATGAAGTATTGATCCGGTGTAAGTGAGGCAACAGTTTCTAAGGAAAAATGAATTGCTGCCAATTCTGCGAAGGCAATATAGAACAAGGTGCTTGGAGTTTACGAGCGACGCTATAGTTTTCATTGTATACACCAAAGCCAGCGGAATCCTCTATCAAAAACCCGTCAGTGAAAAACATTTTGTTGGAATCAACTGGTCCAAACTTTGCAGCAAATATCACCGGAGCAATCATAGGACGATGATGCTCTGGAATTCCACGAACCTCCTGTTTCATAGTTAAATCAGAATTTCGGAAATCGAAGAAGCAAACACAATTGGGAATATTCAGCGAAGGGCTGACATCCTGTGTTATGTACAAAGGTTACAACGTCATGAAGCGAGTTTGAGGGTTCAACTCAAGAAGCTTCTCAAAGTTTTCGATTACCTGAGGGTTCATAACCTCACACCTGGTGAGGAACCGGAGAGATAATTCTGAAAACCGATCCGAGAGTGGCAACATGCCAGCCAGCACTTCAAGATTCATCGTATGAGTCGAGTGCATGCAACCTAACGTAATACGAGGACACCGATACTGAATACGTTCCAGTTTGATGATGTGCGACCGAGCCGCCGATTGAAAACAAAAACTACCGTATTCCATAACCGACAAAATCGTTGTCCGGTACAACGTTAGAAGATCTTGTGGATGCGCTCCCCAGCAGGTCCCGGTAATTGTGCAGAGAAAGTTGATCCTTGGCTGGCACTTTCGCTTCAGATACTCAATATGGGATCTCCAGGTGCACTTTGAATCGAACCAGACCAAACAAGATGTACCCAGACCAAACAAGTGTACCCCAAATTTTAAGCTTCGGTTGTGCAGGATTATGCTTCCTTGAAAAAACTACCAACTCAGTTTTCTCCGTAGAGCATTTGATACCTAGGTCTAGAGCCCACGTAGACAAATTATCTAAAGTATCCTGCAAGGGTCCTTGTAGATCGACACCATTTGGTCCCGTGACAGACACTACACCGTCATCTACAAGTTGTCTCAACGTACAGTTGTCACTTAGACAACCGTCAATGTCTTTGACATAAAAATTATACAAAAGGGGGCTTAAACAAGATCCTTGTGGGAGACCCATGTAGCTAAATCGAAAAGCTGTAGAGTTTCCATGAGAAAAGCTCATATGTTTCTCTGACAGCAAATTGTACAATTTTTTTTTTCAATAATGGTGAAAAGCCACAAGCGTGGAGTTTATCTGAGAGAATTTCAACAGATATTGAATCAAAAGCCCCCTTGATATCCAAGAACACAGAAGCCATTTGCTCTTTTTTAGCAAAAGCTAACTGAATATCCGTGGAAAGCAACGTGAGATAGTCGTTTGTGCCCTTACCCCTACGGAAACCATATTGAGTATCTGAAAGCAGGTTATTCGTCTCAACCCATTTGTCCAGACGAAGGACAAGGATCATTTTCTCCAACAACTTTCGAATACAGGATATCGCGATGGGTCGATAGGAGTTGTGGTCGGACGCGGGCTTACCAGGTTTTTTAATGGCAATAACTCTCATTCGTCTCCAATTATCCGGTACAATGTTGAGTTCCAGAAACTGATTGGACAAGTTCAACATGCGCCTCTTAGCGACGTCTGGGAGGTTCTTAAGCAAGTTGAAATTGATCCTGTCAGCCCCTGAAGCTGTGTTGCCACACGAAAGGAGTGCGAGAGAGAGTTCTACCATTGGAAGAGGTTGGCTGATCTCATCTATCGAATTCGTTGTTTCGCGAGGAAACATTTGTGCTGGCACAGAATCTGGACAAACTTTTCGCGCGAACTTGAGCATCCATTGGTCTGAGTACTCCTCGTTCTCGTTGTTCGTAATTCTGTTACGCAATCTTCGCGCCGTATTCCAAAGGGTATTCATCGACGTTTCACGCGATAGCCTGTCCACGAATTGTCGCCAGTAACCGCGTTTCTTGGCCTTGATGAGGCTCTTATATTCTCGTTATAGGCGTGTACCTTTCAAAGTGCTCAGGTGTTCCACGTCTACGAAAAACTTTGAACGCGTTGGAATTTTTGCGGTATACCTCGGTGCATTGCTGATCCCACCATGGGGATGGAGGTTTCCTGCGAAATGGCGTTCCTGGGACTGGTCGAGCTTGAGCTTGAATCGCGCTTTTCAAAATCAGGTTGGGGAGGAAGTTATATTCCTCCAGCGGTGGAAGCCCTTCTACCGTTGTTACGGCCTCATCTATTGCTGTCTTGAACCTTGTCCAATCGATAGTACGAGTTAGGTCATACGTGACGTTGATGGCTTCCGGCGGAGTGAGCCCGGTGGCAACCAAAATTTTTATGGGCAAATGATCGCTACCGTGGGAATGCTGGATCACATTCCACGTGCAGTCCAACGATAATGAATTCGAGCAAAGTGTGAGGTCTTATCTACTGCCAATCGAGGATGGACCAACCAAGCGTGTTACTTCTCCATTGTTGAGAACTGTCATATTAAAGTTGTCACAGAGGTCATATATCAAAGAAGAACGGTTGTCATCGTACAGTTCTCTCCAGCCTGTACCGTGAGAGTTAAAATCTCCCATGATCAACCGCGGAACAGGATGGACCGAACAAATATCTGAAAGTTGTTTTTGGTTAACTGGTGCTCTAGGAGGAATGTAAACAGAAGCAATGCAAAGGCTTTTATTTTTAATAATAGCCTCACATGCGACAACTTCAATACCTGGAATCGGAGGAAAATTCACTCTATAGAAGGAGTAGCACTTTTTGATCCCCAAAAGTACTCCACCTCCACGTGAATCCTCACGATCAAGCCGAATGATGTTGAAATCGTGAATCGGAAGATCGATTTCGGGCGAAAGCCATGTTTCACAAAGATCAAATGCATCACAACCGATATTGTGAGCTAAAAATTTAAATGACTCCAATTTAGGAATCAAACTTCGACAAACTTCGACCTCTTTTGGCAAATTATCCATCGAAGGAAATGATAGCTGCAAGGAGGGGCCACTTTAATGTAAATTTCTTCAAAAAAGTTTTCACAGTGGGGAGCATTGCTATAGCAATGCTTTTAAGATGGTCAAAAATTTCGAGATACTTGAAAAAACCTTCCACAATATCATCGAATGAGAACAGCCCAGATGAAGAGGGGGCTTCTGTTCTTATAATCGGGGCACCAGGGGTATTAGATGTCCCCGGGAGAGATGGGAAATCCTGTGTGTAGTTGGCACTACGAAAACCAGGAGGATTCGGATTATCCTTCTTTCCTCTTCGCTTTGAATTGGGCATGTTGACTTGAGGCTTCTGTTCAGCTGCTTTCACTGCGTCTTCGCTTCCGTGAAGAACCTTCCGGAGAACTAAAAGATGTTCCCTCCTCAACCAAGTCCGAATCAGAATCGTCATCTGACAGAGGAGCAAAGGGATTTGTATTGTTATCGGGTGGCGAAGCTTTCCTAAGCATTTCTGCAAAAGATTGCCTTGAACGTTGTTTTAGCGAGCGTTCTAATTTTTGCCCGCGTTGTTTATACGCCGGGCACGACGAGAGAGCATGAGGAGGAGTTCCCTTGCAGAAAACGCATTTTAGTGTATTATCTGCACAGGGACCAGCCTCATGTTTCTCCCCGCAAGTTGAGCAGCGTGCCTTATTGCCGCAATGGGAGGCCGTATGCCCCATCTGCTGGCAGTTTTGGCAGATCATTACCCGGGGTATAAACAACCGTACAGGTAGCCGAAGTTTTCCTAGTTGTATAAAGTGAGGAACGGCAGAGCCAGAAAAGGTCGCCCGAAACGAGTCTGTGGGGGTAACTTTTTTCTTACCCTCGCTGTGCGATATTTTCACCAGCTTTTGCACTTCCAGTATTTGAACTGGGGGAAGCAGAGGGTTGTTGAATCGGCCAATCGCTTGCTTCTCCAAAATTTCAGGCACAGACTCGCATCTGTGACCACTCCTACAATATCCACATCACGAGCTGGAATATAAACTCGATATTCGAGTGTAAAATGCTGAGAGGCAGCAATCTCATTAGCCTGTTTCAGGTTCGAGACGACAACACGGAGTTTATTAAATTTTACTTTCGTGATCTCTGTCTGGCTGAGAATCGCTTCGTCAGATCACATGTAATTTTATATACATTCAAAGGTTTCATTTTGACTGAAAGTAGACAGCCCATGGACCGACCGAGTCAATTGGATACGATCGCGGTCTGAATTTTGTCTGTGCCTCCCCATCGGTGTCCATAGGTAATTTTCCAGCCAAACCTTCCATGTCGAAGAAACCTCTTCAACATGCACGATTTGCCTTACTCGTGGGAGCGTTGAACGCCCCCAACTATTTAAATCACACACAAACACAAAAAACAAACAAATTAAAGCTAAACTCTAGTGGGATGAGGGACAGGGGAAATTTTTTTAACTAATATTACTGATCTGTGGCTGCTGCTGCTGCCGACGCACCGTATGCGCGAACGTCGCACTTCTATGCGGGGAGCTGGGAGCGGTGCGCTGTGTGGGTGTACAGGTGAATGCGATCATCGCCTTCGGGTGCACTCGCTCAACGCTGTCGGATGACCGTTGGCGATGTAGTGGTTTATCGCTGGTTAGCGTCACCACGCTGAGATGAAGCGAAAATAAGTGGGATGATAATTCGCCAGCTAGCACTAATTGATTTTCTAATTGCACTGGAAACCACACTGCTTACTTAGAAAAAAACTCACTTTCATTCTATCCACTGGAGTGAAACGATTTTGAGAAAAAACTAATAGGTTCAAAGGATCACTCGGATAAATCTTTTTTCTTTCGCTGAACGAAGTGGAATGTGTGGCCGATAAATCATATGTGAAAATCATTTCTGTGTTTCAAAGCAGTTTAATTTGATTTAGTATTGTAAAATTTGGTGTTAGGTTAAGCTAATACAGCTCGCAAGAAATATTATTAGAAAATCAGAAGAAAAAAACCGTTCAAAGACAGCGTTAAATAATAAATAAATTGGATGGGACGAAGTTGCATCCACAAATAGACGCTATTTTGTGCTAAAAAACCAACGTTACATCCATATCCTTCGAAAGATTCTGACTTTATAAAATGAGTTGTGTAACTTTTCGTGCTACATACTACCAAATGGCTTTTTGAGCTTATCTATAAAAGTGTAGGACTAGTTATATATCGCTTCCAGCTCAAATACTTTGTGAGTTGTAATACAAAATATAATCGATCGTTGCATATTAGGCGGAATCGAGGGACACATCCCCTTTTAACTCGATACACACCGTCCGAAAAGTATTTTTTCGGAAGATCTGCAAAATACTCCTCCGCGGCGTCGATGATTGAGCCGATTTTTTTATTGATGAGGCATCTCTTGAGGTTTGGGTACAGATAATAGTCCGAAGGAGCCAAATTTGGAAGCAATTAGAGTCGTAAGTCCTTGGTTTTAGAAGTGGCTGTGATGCTCTTGTGCGCCGGCGCATTGTCTTTCCACGTGAGGCCGTTTTGCAGCGATTTTGGCCTTCGATCACAGTGATGGTTTTATTCTTTTCGCCGAAGAGTATGCCGAATCCAAGTATGACAATCCAAGAAAACCAACGCCAAAATTTTTCCGATCCATTGAAGCTCCCTAGACCGCTTCGGAGCACTAATGTCGGCTTCAGTCTATTGTCTGGCACTCATTCTGTTCGCTGGTGTGTAATATTGCCCTTTTGCGACCCCTTTAGAGAGCCCAGCTACAACGGTTTTATTCACAGCGACGATTGCGTTGATGATTTCTGGATTTATTACCAAAACGTACGTGGCCTGAGAACAAAAATTGACAACCTGCTACTTGCGGTGACCGATTGCAATTTCGATGTGGTCATCATGACTGAACCCGGACTGGTCAACTGTACTACCACGCAACAATTATTTGGTGCAGGCTTTAATGTTTTTCGTTGTGATCGGAGCCCTGCCAACAGCAGTAAATCCCGTTTTGGTGGTGTTTTGATTGCTATTGCCCAGCAATATGTCAGCCGTGTTGTGTACACCGTGAATGGGCATAGTTAAGAACAAATTTGTAACTAGAAATTAGAAGAAGAATTAGTATCTTCCATTTAATTCCAACTACCTTTGCTTATCTTCGACAGATACGCGTATTTCGTCTACAATGTGCAGACTTCTTCAGTGTCTCGTACTAATAACTCGACTGAAAGAAAACCTTCGCCACCTGCCGTATATATACTATTTTCTAAATACAAAACGTTTACCTATCATTATGTTGTTTATACCTATCTTATTATTAGTTTGTCTATACCTATCATGAGTCAAAAACAAGTGTACTTAATATCTAATTCGCTTCTTTCTCATTTATACCTAACATACTTATTGTGTAGCAGCGGGTGCTCCGCTTCGTCGGGTTTGATGTCGTTTGGGTAGTAAGTTGAAGAGCCATGTATAACCATTGCCTTGGTCTTTGTTTAGTAGATTTGTGTTCTGTTGTTTGTTTATTTCTAAGCTTTCTGCGACGTCTAATTTCCAGGGTGTAGATGTAGTCCGTAATATTGTGATGTCATTCGTCGTTATGTCGTGATTTTCCGTGAAGATGTGTTCTGCGACTGTTGATTTGAAGTTATGTGAAATTCCTTTCTCGTTCTGTTTGACAGCCTTAGTTACCTCCGCTAGATGCTCCTTGAACCTTGTTGCCAAGGTTCTCTTTGTTTGACCTACATATATTTTTCTGCAGTGTTTACACTTGATTCTGTATACCCCTGCTCTGCCTAATGTGTCTACTGAGTCTTTGGTGGAGCCTAACATCGATGCTAATTGGTTGTGCCTACTAGAAAAAACTAAGTCTAAGCCAAATTCCCTAAGTCGTGGTTTAAGCTTTTGTGTAATGTCTTTATCGAAGGGGACGGATACACGTTTTAGGGGTTCAGGTGAGTCTGAGAGGGTTGTTAGTGATTTTCTATGAAGATGTTTTTCCTTTTTGTTGATGATCGCTTGAATTGTCCTCTTTTCGTACCCATTGAGTCTGGCAGTTTCGAAGATATATGCTAATTCTTTGGCTTTTCCAGTTTTATTGAGAGGAAGGATCAACATCCGGTAGATCATGTGGTGGAAAGTGGCCATTTTGTGCTGAAAAGAGTGGTTTGAAGTGTATGGGATGACTCTTTGGGTGATTGTGGGTTTTCTGAAGATTTCAAACTCTAAAGGAGATGGCGACAATAATTCTCTCTTTACTAGAAGGTCGAGGAATGAAAGTTTTCCATCCTTTTCTATTTCATGGGTGAACTTAATGTCTTTGTGGAGATTGTTGATTTCTTGAAGAATCAGGGAGAGATCGTCTTTTTTCACGACGGCGAAGATGTCGTCGACGTATCTCCACCAACGAGTTGGGAGTAATCCTTTCGCTTTTAGGATTGTTTCCAAATTCGCCATAAACAGTTCACAGAGGAATGGGGATAGAGGATTTCCCATAGGGGCTCCTTTTAATTGTTTATAGAATGATCCTCTAAAAGTGAAGTAGTTCTCTTCCATGCAAAGTCGGGTCAGCTTAAGGTACATCCGTACCTTTTGCTTCCATGTTGTGTCATCTCCTTGTTTCAAAAGCCAATCTTCTAGAAGGTTAATTGCGTCCTTGACCGGTACGCTAGGGAAAAGGGCTGTGACGTCGAAAGATACCATTACTTCATTGTCATTTATATGACCTGATGACTGTAGCTGTTGTACAAATTCCTGGGAGTTGCGAACTGAGCTTGTTGGGAATTGCTCGGAGATACCTTGAAATTCTTTTACTAGCCATTTTGCTAGCTTATGGGCTGGAGATCCTACAGATGAAACAATCTCCCTCATTTCGTTTCCGGGTTTGTGGACTTTTGGGAGGCCTTTAATTCTGGGGAGGATGGGGTTTGGTTCACGAAGACGGACTGCTGCATCCCCTAATACTACTTTACACTCTTTTAGTGTTTTGTCCACGTGTTTCACCATGTTTGGTAGGGGGTCTACCCGAAGCTGCCTATAAAGACCATTACTGATCTTAGAAGCCATCTGCTTGTCGTAGTCCTCCTTATCCATGATGACGACTCTGTTGCCTTTGTCTGCTTTTAGGTAAAAAACAGGCTTTGACTTCAGCTCCTTAACGATGCGAATTTCCTTCTGGTTGTTGTGTTTTTGTTTCTGTCCGTCCTTAATAATGTTCGAAGTGATAGTCCTGGCTGTGTTTTGTAAAGATGTCGGAAGAGTGTTTGTAATTGCTGTCTCCACGTCGATGATGATCTGTTCCACGTCGGGCTTGGTTGTAACCGCGTATCCTAATCCTTTGTTGAGATGAGTCAGTTGTTCTTCCGTGAATGCGGTCGTCGATCGGTTAACAACCAGTCCTTCAATGGAGTGGACCATCGGTGTCGTGTTGATGGTGGGTGTAAGTTTGGTCTGTTCCTTGGTGTGATGTGTGGTCCGAGTCTGTTGGGATTCTATTCTCAGCTTGTTGAGTTTCCTATCGAGAACCGTTCGTTTCCTATTTGATTCGCATTCCTCTCCTACCTTGACTCGGGATAAGAACTCCTGGAACTTTACGGGATACTCCTTGGCTAACTTCAGGTGCAGAGAATAGCACTCCAAAGTTTTCCGGTCCAGTTTGTTGAATAGTCGTTTGATGCTGTCCTTGATGAATTCTGCTTCCATTTTCCTGACGATGTGGGCGGGTGTCGATGTTCGTATTTTAATCCTATGACTTACTGGTACAACTTTATATTTTAAGCATTTCTTCAGAAATGCTACGTCCTTCCTAAGTGCGGCGATGGTTTTCTTCAATCCGATGAACTTGTTGGGCTCTGACGGCTTGGTTGCCATGATGAATCCTAGAGGGTTTGAGCTGTTTAGTGGAATACCTGTAACTAGAAATTAGAAGAAGAATTAGTATCTTCCATTTAATTCCAACTACCTTTGCTTATCTTCGACAGATACGCGTATTTCGTCTACAATGTGCAGACTTCTTCAGTGTCTCGTACTAATAACTCGACAGAAAGAAAGTCGAGTTATTAGTACGAGACACTGAAGAAGTCTGCACATTGTAGACGAAATACGCGTATCTGTCGAAGATAAGCAAAGGTAGTTGGAATTAAATGGAAGATACTAATTCTTCTTCTAATTTCTAGTTACAGGTATTCCACTAAACAGCTCAAACCCTCTAGGATTCAACAAATTTGTGTTTCATCGACGATCAAAGATTTTTAATGTGTGCGATTTACATCCCACCGGATAAAAGTCACGATGTTATAGGGTACGGCAGAAAATAATGCGAAAACGTTCAAACTTGAGTATTGGGTTAATTCGTGTAGCTAGTGAATAATTTCTGTCGAAAGTGTGTTTGTTTATGTTTACTTTCAAGTGCTGCATCCTAACATTATACAGGTATACCTCGATAGTACGTACATCAACCCTCCTACTTCAAATCGCAATTGCATAAAAACTACAGAGTGATCTGGAATATATTACAACCAAAAGAACGAGCAAAACGTTGCATTAGTATGATTGTGTGGCAAATACAATCATACTCTATGCCCAGGGAGTCGAGAAACTTTCCTTAAAATTCTCTGACCACACCGGGAATTGAACCTTGCCGCATCCAGCATGGTGTTGCCGACTGAGCTAAGGGAGGAGCCTTCCACCGTTAGAAGCTTTTCAGCATCGATGCTGTGGCCAACAGCCGCACGGACCGGTTCATTTCACCGCAGAAAATGGAGAACGTTCCGGAAAAAGTGAAATTCAATTTTCAAACCAAACATCCGGATGTTTGGCTTAGTGGCGTTTTCATTGATGCTGGAGTAAAAATTAATACCGAAGTGTATATCGGTATTTTAAAGGACCAAGTGCTTCCCTGGGTGAAGGCCAACTTCTCCGAGGACCAAAACGTTGTCCAACAGCAGGATGGAGCTCCGTGTCACACGTCCAAGCGAACCCAACAATGGTTTAACGACAACATGAAGTTTTGGCCAAAGGATTTGTGGCACCCTAGCAGATCTTAATCCGTTGGATTATTCGATTTGGGTATGTTGAAGCACGAGCCTGCAAAACATCACACCCTAGTGTGAAAACCCTGAAGTCAACCATAACACGCAAATGGCAGTCAATATAGGAGGACTACGTCCGAAAGGCACGCTCTGGCTTCCGGCGTTGGCTCGAGGATGTTATTAACAAAAATGGAGGACACATTGAATAAATTTGTATAAAAGGACTTAATAAAGATAACTGCACTCGAAAATGATAATATTATTGGTTGAATTAGTTGAAAATGGGATTTGAAAGAAATAGAACAAATTTTCGCATTATTTTCTGCCGCACCCTGTAGTGTAATTAATGACCACGTTTCCTCTTTGAATGAGCTGTGCGAAAAATGTTCATCGGATGAAACCATTCTGGTGTGTGGCAATTATAACCAACCACGTATAAGTTGGGTTTCAATAGATAACATTGTTCAATGTGATCGTTCTCAACTCCCGCTGCCCAGTAGCGCTCTTTTGGACGGTATGGATTTTTTGTGCCTCAGTCAAAAAAATCTTGTGCGCAATCACCTCGATCGCACTCTCGATCTTGTATTTTGTTTGCCTGATTGGACCTTTTTTTTCTGTGCATATACTGTGTTATGTTTACGTTGTTGAACTGTAGTCCCGGAAGAAAGTGAGCTAGAAGCATCAATTTCATCATAATTAAAAGTGATTTCCTGATCTGTTATTGTTTGCCAACGTCATCCAATTCAAAGCCTGGTATTAATCCCGCTTCTGCTGTGCCAAATTTCGCTTCTGCTGTGCCCGCTTCTGCTGTGCGTATTAATCCCGCTTCTGCTGTGTGGAAGACTATATCACTCGACCTATTGGGTATACATCTAGGCGTTAATCCTTCATCAAATTATGGCTTGTCCGCGTTGTCAAAAAGTTGTTACCGACTCTGATCTGTCGTGGTTACTGCGGTGCATCTTTTCACAATTTTTGTGCAAATGTGGACATCCCGGTGCTAGATGTTCTAGGATTGCATGAGCGGAATGTTTTCTGGATGTGCGACCACTGTGCCGATTTATTCTCGAATGGACACTTTCGTAATATGACTACTCGCTGCGAAAGAAACGTCATAAACTCAGCTGATCCTGAAACGGTTGGCTCATTGAAAAACGACATCTCAAAGCTAAGTGATGCTGTCGCAATGCTTTCAGCCAAAGTTGACGATCAATCGCGAACGCCGACTGCACCAGTCGGGTTTCGTTTTAAGGAATTGCTGAACAAACCCACCACACCAAAGCGTAGGCGTATCGCTGATGAAACGTCATCTCGTAGTACATCCATTCTGGTTATAAATCGTGGTACTAACAAAGTAATGGGGTTGTCAATAAAAACCGTTCAATTGAATGACGACCTGTAAGGGATTTAACTTTCGGAGTTTGATCCAATGACTACCGAGCAGGATGTTTTTGAATTTGTTTGAAAGTGCTTGAATATGAGCAATGACCAACCGACTCCGAAGGTGGTGATGCTAGGAAGGGATATTTCAACTTAAAGATTGGTGTCTTTCAAAGTTGGAAAAGAGGTGAGGGATACTGCGCTCTGTGCCAAATCTTGGCCAGAAAATATCTACTTCCGTGAATTTGATAATCGTACAAAAAACGTTGCGCAAATAGCGAATCTGAACAAGGAGCAAGCGACTCCTGCACCAGATGGTGGTACAACGAACGCTTCGAATACACCGATGGAATAAATAACAAATCGCGGACATCCAAAAGCACCATCATCGACATTGTCGTTTGTTCATTTTGCCCAGGACGCCCAACCAACAGTATTAGGGGAGCCCCAGTTCCACCCGACCCAGTCGCGTTTGCTTAGAGTTTCAACCAACGTAGTCGTCCTGGACCTATGGTGGTGGCTAGTGACAAGGTCTCCCAAAACAGCTGCCAGGCAAGTATACGTATGATAGAAACGTTATCTCGCCTAATCGTTTTTCGAGTTCCAGTAATCCTCCTGATGCTATCACTGCTTGTTCCAAAGCTTCTAACTTTCCTGTTGCGACTTGTGACTCGTCCATCTGTAATCCGAATTCCAACGAAGTATACGCTCAAACTCATGCAGCATCACCAGGAATCAAAATATACAGTACTTTGGAAGCCCCTCAGCCACTCGATCCAGTCGCGATTAATGCTGATTCCAGTCATCGGAGTCGTCCTGGCCCTGTGATCGAGATCGGTGAAGGGGTCTTCCAGCCTGTATTGCCAGGCAAGTATTCTGCTTCTTGTAACGTTATTCTGCCTGACATTCATTCACATTGCAGCTCTTCTGCGTGGAATGGTACATTCACTGGCCTCACTGGGTCTAATGTCGCCGATCAATCATCCAAGCTACACCTGTACTACCAGAATGTTCGTGGCCTCAGGACTAAAATTGATCAACTGTATCTCTCAACATCAGAATTGGACTACGATGTGTACGTGTTTACCGAGACATGGCTCGACGATCGTATTCAATCATGCCACTTGTTCAGCAATGATTACGATGTCCATCGCGTTGATCGTTGTGCTTCCAATAGCACGCGTTGTCGTGGCGGAGGGGTACTTATAGCTGTGAAGCGGAAGTACGCCTCTTCAATGGTTCAGCTTACTACTACAAATAACATCGAGCAGCTATGGGTGAAAATCGTGATTGAACCGTATCCTCTATTTGTTGGCGCATTGTACTTACCACCGGATAAAAGTCAAGACACTATTGTCACGCAGTTTCATATAGATGCAATCTCTGAAACACACAGTAAGCATAGCGAAATGGGTGAGTTCGTTCTGTTCGGTGATTTCAATCAACCGCGTTTGATCTGGAAAAGTCCAAGCTGTGGGTACGCTTTCGCTGATCCGATCTTGTCGCATACATCAATGGCCAGTCAGTTGCTTCTTGAAAGTATGGCGTTTCTCGGATTTAGACAGCGTAATTTAATTCGAAACTGCTCTGACCGGATACTTTGATTTCGTATTTTCAAATGGCTCGAACATGACGAGTGGCCTCGTAACATTAGCAACCGAGGAAGTTGTTCCAATTGATCGCTATCATCCAGCTCTCGCTTTCTCTGTGGCTTGTGTGGCCACTGTTCCATTTCATGAGGATGTTGATCTAACTGAGCTAAACTTTCATGGAGGAGACTACGAATATCTAAATGAGCTGCTATCGCAAGTTGAGAATCCTTCAATCGGATTCTGCACAACTGTATCAGTCAAGCTGTACCGCAAAAGAGGCCCCCAAGGAGTTCAGCTTGGTCAAATGCGCGTCTTCGTACCCTGCGACGACGGCGCTCCTTGTTATAACGGAAGTATTGCCGCCATAGATGCGTGTATGCAAAGCGAAAATTTGACGAAGCCAGTCGGGTTTTTCGTGGATATAACCGGTTCTTGTATACAATGTATGTTAGACGGAGACAGGATGATCTTCGGCAAAACCCGAAACGTTTCTGGCGTTTCGTAAATTCAAAGCGTAAGGAGAGTGGTTTGCCAACCTCGATGTACCTAGGAGAGTCGAAAGCACAAACTACTGAAGAAAAGTTTGAGCTTTTCTCTCGGCAATTTACTAGCGTTTTTGAAGATCGGATGCCAACTGCGGAGGAGACAGCATTTGCTGTAGATCTAGTGCCGACGCTGTCAATTAAGACATTTTTGACATCAACGCACCAATGGTCGAAGCAGCTGTATTGAAACTAAAGCAAACTTATCAGCCTGGCCCCGATAGCGTTCCATCGGGTGTTTTCAAAAAGTATAGCTCATCATTGGTCGCTGCTCTTCAAGCAATTTTCATTCAGTCACTTCAGCATCAACGTTTTCCATCCGCCTGGAAGACATCCTATATGCTGCCGGTGCATAAAAAAGGTAATAAGGTAGACATTTCAAACTACCGAGGAATTACTTCGTTGTCGGCTGGATACAAATGCCTTGAAATTATTATCAATGATGTACTATTCAGTTCGTGCAGAAACTACATCAGCGAACATCAGCACGGATTCTATCCCAAGCGGTCCGTAGAGAGTAACTTATGCGAATTTCTTTATCGGAGCCTTGGATGTTGGAGCTCAGGTTGATGCTGTATACACTGACATAAAAGCTGCTCTTGACACTGTTAACCACGACATACTTCTTGCAAAGCTACTCCGACTTGGCGTGTCAGACAGAATATGTAATTGACTCCGTTCGTACCTAACCAACCGACGACTTAATGTGAAAATTAGATCAACAGTGTCTACTCCTTTCTCTCCGTGTTCCGGTGTACCACAAGGCAGCAACTTGGGTCCGCTGCTGTTTGTATTATTCTTCAAGGACGTGACGATCCGTTTGGCAAACGGTGGAAAACTCATTTATGCGGACGATTTGAAACTATATCTCGTAGTACGGAATGAAGCCGATTGCAGGCAACTACAAGAATTACTAGATCGATTCACTCATTGGTGCAGGTTGAACTTCCTCAAAGTCAGTGTATCGAAGTGTTGCGTAATCTCATACCGGCGGCTCAAAAAGCCTATCATGTACCACTACACGATTGAAGGACAAGAACTTGGGCGCGTTGATGAAGTCAAGGATCTGGGAGTGCTCATGGACCACCAACTCACATTCAAGCTGCATTATTCAGCCATTGTTGACAACGCCAATCGTCAACTTGGATTTATTTTGAGAATCACTAAAGATTTTAATGATCCTATATGTCTTCGTGCTCTCTATTGCTCTCTAGTTAGATCAATTCTTGAATTTGCATCAGTGGTTTGGTCACCGTACGAAACTGTGTGGATATTTAGGATCGAATCTGTGCAACGTAAATTCACTCGTCGTGCACTGCACACAGCTTACGAGAATCGCTGTACATTACTGGGCATTGAACCATTGGTGAATTGTCGTAAGATTAATCAAGCGGTATTTGGTGCCAAAATACTCCGTGCTGAAATAGATGGTTTTGCCTTGTTGGAGTGTATGAGGATCTATGCTCCAGAACGAGTATTGCCGTCACGACTGCTAATACAACCTACTCTGCGAAACACTCTGTATGGCTCCAATGACCCCGTGAATTCAATAAGCCGACGATTTCAATCTGGATATCATGTTTTTGACTTTAATTTATCTACAAATGTTTTAAAGAACGCTTAAGATCTCAAAATGTGTTTGGCTAAGTTAAAATTAAGTATATTTCATTAAGACCTTGTTGTCAGATGATTATTATTAAAATAAACTTATAACCCATGCAACAATTCAAATGCAAATTGGTTTGATTCATGTTATATGGTAGTTTTATCAAAGCATTATGGAGATCATCTGGTTTTATCAGGGCATTTTCCATGTTAAGGTGGTTTTAAATGATTAACAGTTCTTAAGAGTGATTGAATAAGACTTGAAGAAACCTCCATAAAAGTACATCATTTATAAGTGTAATTCACCTTATAAGTAATTTTATAAGATACTTGATTCCCCTTTCAAGACATCGTTTCGCAACTTTCATAAAACCTGATAAAAGTTTTGAGAAAGTTTTATGGCATTATTCTTTAAGATAAATGTATCTTGAAAATGCTGCCGTAAAACGCTCTTAGAACCATTTGATTTCGAATAAGAGCACATACTCTTGAGGATGAACATTATGTGAAAAATAAACAAACTGAACAATGGACGCCCATGGGTGAAAGAAAATATAAAATAGTGGATCGTTCAAGCGGAAATTCAATGAAAACCTATCCAATATATTGAATACTCCTTCATCTCAGCCACCAACGACAATTTTTTTTGACCATCGCTAGATTCCATTGGATTCGCAGCCTACTGAGACTAACTTATCATAAGGGTCTATGCGTTATGCGTTATCCAATTTTCTGTAACAAATCAAATTAAATGGGGCAATGTGTCGCCAGTTGAAAACCGAGAATCATAACTCTTGATAAACCTAACTCAACGTTATCGTATTTCCACCACCGTTAAATCTAAAGTCGGAAGTAGTGCGCTGGAATCGCTCAGTGATCTACTACACAGCGCACTTCTTCCGACGTTAGGTTTAGCATATAGATGAAGCGGAAAAATCATTTTTCGCCCAACTGATGTTTCCGCCATAGAGGCAATATTATTATCTGTTGTTCTTCCCAACAATGGTTAGCATATTCAAGTTAAATTTTTGTTTGCTTTTTTTTGTTTTTTATCGACTTACGCTGGTGATTAAAACCATAAATTATAAGCTGAAATTATGACTAAGAACAACAATTATGCATAGGCACTTTTGCTTTGCACGTTCACATTTTCTTTGTTTATGATGTGCCTTTCCACACTGAATTTATGGCTATCTTATGAAAGACTTGTTTACCTTGAGCAATTGAAACAAGTTTTATTCAAGCGTAACTCATCTTTTTTAAGAGTAGAACAAATAAAGATGAACTTATCGCGCTCCTCAAAAAATCTTGTTAGTCTTGTGCAAGAAATATAAGTTCTATTTGCGTTTTATAGTAGTTTTAGACAAAACTATTGAAAAAATGGCGAGCGTGGCTATTCTGGATTCCCTCGGAATGGTAGCCATTTTCATAAATATGCAACAAAACTCTCATTTTTCAATGGTACGAACAAACAATGCTGTTTAAAATACATTTTGAAACATAAAATGGATTGTAGACACAATTTATTCAAGATCTAACAATTTAACAGCCTTGTCACCTAATAGTTGAATTTTCAACTATTTTGTTTTTGTTTTTTAAATAAGTCAATAATCTAGCAATAATTCAGAGGCGCATTAAAATTTTCGAACTTTTATGTTATAAAACACCAATAAACTGAATGTCGCATGGACAATTCATCAATTTCAGGCAAAGCAGATGCATTTATGGTCAATTTTACAATTAATTTACATACATATCCTCTTTGGAAGAGTAATATAGTAGCTTCCACTCAATTATAAACAAAAAAAAAGTCCCCATTCAGCAGAACGAATCGAAAAATGGAATCTCTGAATCCTATTTATGACGAACTGGAAGTTTTCTTAAAGAGGAAAATCATAAAACTATCAAAACATAGTATTAAGTATGTCTTGAATTTCATTACAAGTATGCACCGATAAAACTATCAAGTTTTAAGCGAACCTTGGAAAATAGTCTTGAGAACCTCCTGTAGTATGGGCCTTTTGGAACTTAAGAGGGTTATATGGCTGTTTTATCGATGTTATGTTGAATCAAATGAGTCTTGAAAACTTCTTCAAGTGTACCTTAAAATTGAATTTGTTACTTGGGTTTGGATACAATGAACCGATTACAGCATGTATTCGTGCATTTACTGCAGTCAAAGAGCTATTCGAGTTTAATGAACCATCTGGACGTTTCGCGAATCGGATAAGATCTTTGTTGGACTAGTTTTCATTAGCACGTGGTTTTTATAGTTTATTAGTTTATTTTTATTTATTAAGACCAACCGCACCAATGCGGTAATATCGGTAAATTGCTACCCTGTTTGACAACTCGACACCGCACCGGTGATTGTTAACCGGGTTGGAAAATAACAATTTGTTCGCTCGATGGGCAGCCGGTTCGTAAATTTGACAACCCGACCCAACCGAGCCGCGCGTTGCTATTTGAGGAAAAATAAGCAAAACAAGTTGAAACTTTAAAACAACAGATTCATTTGGTAAGACTTCCATGTCAATTTGAGTGTTTCCGATTTGATATTAACCCTTAGGTGTTCGACAAAAAAAAAACACCTGTTAGTGATTGACACGGTACCCGGATACCCACCAAATTCAAATGATTATAACTTTGAAAATCATTGATCGATTTTAATTCGTTTAGCACCGTTAGATTTAAAAATTGATTCGCTTTAGACAAACTTCCAGCAATTACCATTTGAATTCATCTGGTTCGCGCAAATCCGAGTTTCCAGGGCTGTCATCCTGTACAGAGACACTATTGGGAAACATCTATTGAATTTCCGGGGATGGATGTCAAAACCTTTGGAATAATTCCTAGAAACTGTTGCTATTTTATTGTGGGCCATATGTCGACCTGTTCGACCTGCCCCACGGAAACCTGTTACAGAATGGCCGTTTCAGGAACAAGTCGGCTCATAGCCCACAATAGAATAGAAATTGTTTAGGGGAATTATTCCAAAGATTTTGACATCAATTCCTGGCAATTCAATAGATGTTCCGAAATTGTGCCTCCGTACCGGAACACAGTCCCGTAAACCTGGGTTTAAAGAAACCAGATAAATTCAAATAAAGCGATTGAGTTTTTAAATCTAACAGTGTCAAAAGAATTAAACTCGGTTCATAATTGCTAGAGTTATAATTATTTGAATTCGATCACACAAGGGTTAGAGCACAGGTTAAAGTGTTATTTGCTTATTTCACGTTTATTGTGATATGTTGTGAAATAATAAGTGCATTAAAATCCCGTGGAAGGAATTGGACGCAACAAGATAATGAAGTGCTTTGCACTGTTTCGCTGGATGTTTCAAAAGATCCAATCTTTGAAGTATTGAAACTATACACTGCACGAAATATTTAGCAAAACGAAACCGGTGCGAGAAAAAAAATTTCTCATTGTGTTACCTTTTTATGAACAACCGGTGCGACAGTGGGTGGCTAAATCAAAATAGGAACGCTCTCTGTCATCAAAATATTACCCAGATACGAACCCACCGGTGGGGACGGTCTAATACTACCCATTGTAAGATGAATTACCATTGTCACCAATCGACGCCAAAAGTCCTTCCGATTCCGCATCAACAAATCTAAACACTGCTTCGAGGTGCTCTCGCGTTCGTGTTTTTGGTCAGGAGTGAGCATGCGATGGCATGAGCGGCATGATAACCTTTTCCGGTCAGCCAATACCATTTCATGAATGTTTTTGACATTTTCCTCTGCAACCGCAATAAATAAATAAATAAATAATACTTATCCATCTTTTCTTTTGATTTCTTCGCCGTTTTGTCTCTCAAAAAAATGAGTTCTATGAGAGAACGAAAACCGTTTTTATCCATATTCAACATTATGCCAAACACGCCAACAACGAACAGCTGTTAAAATAAAACTAAGGGCAGTATCGCACTGAAATTAGGCGTGTATGCCCAACCTATAACTATAACCTTTTTTTTGCAGTAGCACCAAATTTTGGCGGTAGAGGAGGTTACTTTCAACCCCATCTAGTAATTCTGTGAAGATTCTAAAAAATACAAGATTGTACACGAAGAAACCCCCTTTCATACGGTTTAAGGTGACAATCGCTAGAATTCACAAACTGACTCTATTATCTTATTATGGCAGATTAATATCAACGCTTCCCCTTTTTCTCTAAATCTCTAGAATAACGTTGGCATTAAAAACATGACATAACAAAAATTGCCGATTTTTCATGGGTTTACCTCAAGGGTAAAGGCCGGCGCACAATAGCGCGTCCCACGTCGCGTCGCGTTGACGTTTAATTTTGAGATTAGCACTTCTCATAAAAGGCGTCACAATGACGCGTCGCGTCCGTCGCGTCGTTGTGCTAAAACGCCAAACATGTTCTAAAGTACCAGCGTTCTCCCGCGTACAGCTTCTGTGACGCTTTGGTTTTGAGAAAATTCAATATTGACGCGCGGTGCACGGTTCGGGTGTATGTGAAGTTGGAATTCAATGCTACTGAAAATGTAATTTGATAGCACTTAAATTGTCAAAATCAAGGAATTTGAGTGTCTGTTGTCAAAATCTATCAAAAATTATAAAAAATACTTTACTTAATTTGCTTTAAAATTTGAGAACTCATCATGTTGGTTGTTTTCATATATTCTTTCTCATGATTGCTGGATTAAAAAAATAAAATTGAAAGCTCAGCCCTATAAAAAAATCTTTAAAGTTTCTGTATATGTTGCTTTTAGCTTTGCTGGGTATTATGTTTTGTATCGGTATAATATAACATATGTTGACTTTTGAGTGAGTGAGAGTGAGTGAGTGAGAGTGAGTGAGTGAGAGTGAGTGAGATAGGTGAATAAGTGCTCCATCGTCTTCTGCTGGTCATACATGTAATGGTAAAATTGTATTCAAACATATTCTATTAGAAATTTCAGTTATTAGTTTCATTACAGTTGTAATGAATTGAAATAGAAAGCATTTAGTTTTCACTGGAAATAATGTTCATGGCATTTGATATCAAGATACTCTAAATCACGTAATATTGGTTGTACTGTGAACTATTTCAAACTATAGAATATTGTTTCTCTGTTTTAAGCTCATGCTTGGAAAAACAAATCGAGGCATTTCACATTGAACAAGACGTAAAAGGTCAACATGACTAACAAAAAATATGTTTGGTGGTTGCTAGTTTGAAGTAATTTGGACTAGAGTTTGGTGGTAGATCTCAAACCCCGGAATTCCACATTTGCCTCATCTACTCATCTACTTAAATAAAAATGTTCCGTCAAGTCATGTCCCAGGGGGTAAGTCACTCGACCACCTTGTGTTACCACCCTAAAAAACACAATCCGCCACACTTCAAACACACTCGCCACCACATGAAAGATAAATTCATATCTGGCACCATTCACACGAATCGATTGTTTGTTTTTGTTTCCCTCTCGCTTACACAAATGTAATTCAGACGATGCATATGTGAGCATGTATTAAACGTCGAAACCGTGCATGGTTGCCAATAAGCATAAATTTCCGATTGTTGTTTTTGAAAACACAAAAACACCTTCTGCCACCCCAGAAACACATTCGTACACGATCAACACAAACACAACGTGGCAGAGTTACTCACCCCCTGTCATGTCCTCAAGTAATCTGGGTAAACCACTCATTTTGTTCAGGCTGCTTTGAACTAGATGAAGTGAAATAAGGAACTCAGCTTGTTCGGATTGAAATTCAACTAAAAATGACATAACGAATGTCATCACTTACTTCCTCTTGATCTCACCTTCGACTAACCCAGCAGAATGCCCGAACTCTTACTGGACCTAAGGATCTGCTAATTTAACGTGATGTCCGCAAATAACAATCATCACAACCTTTCACCATTTACCAGGGCTTACACGGTCGTTTAAAAAAACCCATTAATGGGTGAAAAAACACCAATTTTCGCTAGAAGTGCCTCTCCCCATTTAATGGGTAAACCCGATTTACCCATTAACGGTTAAAAGCAGTGTATGCCACAAAATGGGTATTTATTCACCCATTGCAAAGAAGCCAGGTAATCTCATAATGGGTAAAAAATTACCCATTTTTGCATACAGATTATGTAGCAATTTGGTAGATTATAAATTTATGGTTGTCATGGTGTTTAATGAATAAATGCAATAAATAAAAAAGAAAATACTTGTACTTTTTATTCATGCCTTTTTTGATAAACCTTATACTAACCTAAATACTTTTGGAAATAAATCCTCCAATCGAGCTTTCACATCCACGTCATTTAGCTTTATACATGAAAACATGTGCCGGCTCAGGTTCCAAAAGGTTATGACCAAATTTGATGTGCTGATCCAAATAACCCAACGTATTTTCTTCGATGTATACACATCCATCAATTGGGTAGGGATAACTTTTAATAATATTTAAAATAAATGAGCGTTTCCAATATATAAGAATAATAATCCTTACCCATCAGCTTTCCGTATGAATCTATGATCAACTTCCTTCTAAGTTCCTCCATGATCATGTTTCCGTATTTCACCAACATTGAACTTTTTTTCACCCATTTTTGTTATTATGAGGTTTCCTCTAATGGGTATTTTTTTACCCAATGTGTGATTCAGAAATTCCCCCATTTTATGACAGATAGGAGAGCTATTTAAAAATGGGTGTTTTTCACCCATCAATGGGTTTTCGTAAACAACCGTGTAGAACCTGTAGCTAATGTTCTCAATACACTCTACTATGGAGACCCATCATTAATTGCGGTGTTAGGCATTTATCCTATAGGCATAAACGCTCCTTGTAATATTTTTTCGTTTTGATGGGTAGTTTATATTTAAATGCTTGCACGACAATTGAGGAGGAATAGTTTCGTTTATTTGTCTTTGATTTGTGTATAAAAAAAACCCTAGCAAAAAAGCAGACATTATGAACATATTGAAAATATTGACATACAATTTACATAATTGAAAAATAAATTATCAGTTCACATTCAAAACAAAACAAATTATTGAAGCGGACGCTTGATTGACGCTGTATTGTGTGGTCTATAGCGTCCTGCGCGTCATGTGCGCGTTTTAGTACCAAACGCTGGCGTTGACAGCTGACGCGACGCGACGCGGGACGCGCTATTGTGCGCCGGCCTTAAGTCGCTTAAAACAGTGTGTCAGCCACGATGTCTCACTCACTACACGAATACGTTTCCTAACAGCGGCACTTGGATTTTCAATCCATACCACATGTGTGGCACACTGAGGCACACTTTTGACAGATGAGCTTATAGAAATATGAAACCAGCAACCTTGCCAATATGCATTGCCTGGTTGCCAGGCTTAGCAGAAAATAATTATCTGGGCTGTAAACTCATCGGCACCTTAGCCACATTACGGGAACTCCCAGAACATTACAACGCTTGTTGACACATTAAAAAAAAGCACAGGAGGAAATTGTGCTGAGCGATCCACCCATTGGTTTACCTTCACCCGCACTGACGAAACTACCCATGCAACATCAATCATAGTAACCCATGAGCCACCAGACAAAATTTGACAGCTCTATCAGTCGAAGACTAACCGTGATGGCAAAAACAGTGAAGCAACTCCGTTCGGAAGTGTGCGCGTTCAAAGAACGGCACCCCGCCGTGTTCAAAACGGACATCGTGTGGAACTTTGTGGACGCTGGATACGCCAGTTCCAGCATCTACAACATCTTCGCAGTATTAGACAACAATCAGACCATCGAAAGAAAGCCGGGTTCCGGGCGGCCGACGACCCTGAGCGACAAGAAGCTCCAAAGCATGCTGAAGAGGAAGGCCGAGGGAAAAGTGGCCAAACAGTGAAAAAGTACCTGGCGAACATGAACATACAAAACAGGAAGCGCAAGTCACGACCACTGGTTTCGGAGCTGCAGGCAATGACCAATAAGATGGCGGTGGTGATGTACGACGAGACCATACTGGATGGCAACGATTGGCAGGGCAGTTTTATAGTACGAAATGGCTGCCGGAAGTTGCGTCGTTCAACAAGAAATACCATTTGGGCGAAGACGCGGTGTTCTGGCCGGATCTGGCCGGCTTACTACTCGAAGCGATCGTTGGGGGAGATGGAGCGGCTGAATATCGATGTGGTACCCAAGTCGGCGTACTCGCCCAACGTCCCCCAGCTGCGTCTCATCGAGAATTTCTGGGCCAACATGAAGCGTATGATCTACTCCAACCATTTTGTCGCGAAAACTAAGGATATAGATATATAGAAATAAAACGAAATAAGAACTCAAAAACATGCCTACACGCATGTTCTTGTCCGCCATGGCGAATGTTCCAGTTAACTGCCGGAAGGCCGCTCACAAGGACGTAGATTTTTTTATGCAAGTAAGCTTAAATAATTACCTTCCATGGGAAATTTATCAAAAGCAATTATCTGTCTTAGCTTTTTTTAATGCAAACGTTAGTGTCATTAAGGAGGCGACCATGTGTGAGATCTATCTGATTATAACTGTTCGCACTGGAACGGTCTGGCAGGCAGAGTAGACTGTATTTGGCAGGAGCGGACAGAGGAAGCAACCGTCAATTCAAACCAACTCTTCAAGCTCTGAAAAGAGCTGAATGACGTTCCCAACAAAGAAACGATAACAGTTAATAAGCATTCTTGCTTTATTAAAGCTGAATTACGACTTTCATAGCCGAATAAAAAATCTAGCTGAAATAAGAGCTGAATAACCATGTTCTCAATTGAAATATTTACATTATTTCAAGTGTTTCATTTACCATGTAAAAAGCTTTTATAGTATGTATATGTAACTAAATTTACATAGTTCAACAAAAAGATGAATAACAGTTTATAAATCCGTTTAAACATCGTTTATATAGCCTAGCTAATAAAACCTGGTATTGAATTGAATAATAGCTGCAATGTACACCACTATTCAACTAATCCAATTAAAAGCTGTAGAAAAATAAAACGAAAGCCTTACATAGGTGCCTTAATTGACTTTTAATTCAACCACTGAACAATTATTTGAAATACAGTTTAAGCCTCTAATGCAACGCCTTGTAACTAGCTTTGCAAAATAAACCTTATATTTGAATAATAGCTGTGGTTTAATTCAATAGTCAGCAAAATAAACTACAATTGAAATAAAAGTCGTTGAAATGCCGTAGTAAAGCCTCCGAAGTGTTCGAAATTTTGGTTGATCAATTTCTTTCTTTTCTTCTTCAACTTCAAGTTATGCTGCATAAATGATAAAGATATGCATTGAATTCATTTAATTCCTATGTTTTCGTTTGTGATTTGTTCATTTTAGGTGCCGCTGAAAAAGTATTGACCTTTCAAGAGTTGAAATTATAGTCAACAGCTTGGAGCAAATAGCTCACAGGCTACTCTTAACATCCCATCCGAATAGAAAACAGCGCAGGGTTAACAAATAACATCGGAAAACATTGCCATATTTTTTAATCGTCTCTAGTTCAACAGGCCCTTGTCAGTAATGCTCGTAGTGAAACCAAACACCCAATATCAAAGCTTGTGTACAGCTTGCTAATTCAGACGTTTAACAACAACCGAAAGTATAATTGAGCACTGATGTTGCTTATTTACAGACAACGTTATAAATAGAATATCAATGTAGCTCAATTAAAAGATCACTTCTGCCACTATTCAATTTATAACATTGAGCTTATATAAACGATTCGTTTATACTTAATTCAATTCTAGGATAGCGCAGTTGGTATGTCACGTAGTTGAGGATACGAAGGTAGTTAATGGTTCAAATCTCGCTATTAAATGTTAATAAACAAATTCTACATAATGTTTCTGTTAATGAACATAGTAATATCAAATTAAATATGCATAATATAAAATGTCAGCATCGTATGGAAAATCATACAAAAAAATCAAAAATAGTTTTATGGGAATTTAAAAAAGTTGAACAAAAGTTCTATAAAAGACACCACAGCTTATTTGATATGCTTAATAATGTTGCAGAAAATATCATCATGTCTTTTAATTAACAAGGAGAGAATATATTATTCTTAAAATAAACTCGCTTAGCTCAACAAAGGTAACTTTGACTTTCGGAATTACCATCGGCGATGACATCAACCTAATTTCCAATTGAGTGGTGGTTGGTTCCGATCGTGAAGCAACACGATCATATCTTCACGAATATTTGGCATTTCTCTTTGGTTTTTCTTCCGATGCAGCAGGGCGTTAAAATAGTCCCGGCTCCAGGCACGTCAAAATTGCTCGCAGCTGCAGAAGCTGAAGATGCTGCCACCGTGTCAAGCGATACGCCTTGACATTTTCCAGGGATGGCTCAGCTGGGACGGTAAGCGGTCGTCCGATCAAATAGTGAACCGGAGTTATCACTAGCGGGTCAGCCGGATCATTCGAAACAGCGTACAAAGGAAGGAAGATTTGAACGGCTTCGATTTCAGCCAGGATCGTACAGAGTTCCTCGAAGGTCAGACTGGTGTTGCCGACGATATGTTTGAGATGGGGTTTGGCCGACTTCATGGCCGCCTTCCACAAGCCACAAAACTAAGGTGCGTCTAGTGGGATGAAATGACACTCGATTTCATGGTTGGGGCAGAACGATGCCAACGGCTCTGGTTACGAAACTGCTGGTAAAGGTGTTTCAACTCGTGGTTAGCTCCATGAAAATTTGTAGCGTTATCCGAATGGATATCGAGGACCATTCCACGGCGTGCGATGAAACATCATTGGTCGGCGTGTTCCTTGCTGGGTCGAGAAAGGCCGGGCGTAATCCACACCGGTTACGGCCAATGGTGGCGACGGTAATACTCTGGATGCTGGCAGGTTTCCCATCAGTTGGTTGGGGGGTTTTGGATTGGTCCGGAAGCATCAGGCATTTATCAGGCCCGTTTGCCCAACGTTGAAAAGTTTAACGTGCACCTGTTGTATAAGTTATCGTACCACCGGATCCTTATCCGGCAGAATGATTGAAGACGGCTCTCAAAGGATAACTGCGAGCTTACCAACCGACCAGCCACTATAGGCTGAAGGTTTCGAGTCTCTTGCAGGGTTCGTTTGCCCGAACTCATTTGATCTCGTCGATGAAATGTACATGTTGCACATGTTGCATGTTCACGGACAGTCAGATGAGGGCTTCGCTCACGTTCGGACGGATTCCTTTTGCGGCAGTTGGCCACGAATCTCAGGACATAACCCAGAACTCGTTGAATCTTGCGGAAGTTGCTGAACTTCTGAAGAAACGCTGTAAGGTCCGTAGTAACGTCTGTTGTAGCCACCAGGTTATTGTGTTCCGGAAGCGCATTGTCTGGAACTACGTCGTAGTCTACTCTCTTGAAGAATTTAGGCCCATTCCACGCTCACCTTTGCTCTGTTCTCTAACCACTCTCTATTTACACGGACCTAATCACTTACACTTCCATGTCTTCGCTGATTTCTTCAGTATCAACTACTGGATCCGGTGGGTTTTTTTTCTCTCTTTCTTTCTATTAGCGCCGTCAGCACTACATCACTTTCTAACTTCTACCGTTTCGCTACCACTAACAACCACCACTATTACCGTCCGTTTACCACTGACCTCTCGTCTCCCTCTCTTAGGCCGATGGCATACTCATGGCGTAGGGACGCGTTGCGATGCGTTGGCGTTAACTAAAGCGAAGGGATGAGGCGAGCAAAGCGTTTTATGGCATACTGAAAGCGAGATTAAGAGCGATCCCGCACGCGCGAGTGTAAAAAGTGTTTGAGTTTTTCAAGTGATTCAGTTGATTCTAAACATGTTGAAATACACATTATTGAAAAATTGGACGAACAGTAATAAAGAGCCGATTGGAACACATGGTAGGAACGTTTAATTATTTCTATCAGGTACGGCAAATTTCAAATATTCTGATTTATATAACCCACCGAGCATTTTCATTCAACTTGCGGATTCTTCTTCAGATTCTTAGCAACCGGATCATCCTTCACTACCCTCGTATTTTCCTTCCGCGTGGGTTGTTCTACAGTTGAAGCCATAGTCCGCAAATCGTGCCAAGCTCTATGGGATGTTCTTCAGTCTATTTATATGCCAGCGCCAACTGAACAAATGTCGAGATCGGTGGCGAACGAATATTGGGCCAAATGGAATATCCCCAAATTGCATCGGTGCCATTAACGGAAAACATATCCGGATCAGATGTCCAGCTGGATCCGGATTAATGTTTTATAATTACAAGGGCCTCCGCTTAAAAGTAAAAAATGAATGTTAACTTAATTGCACCTTAAATCAATGCTTTCACTTAATGGTTGCAACTGCTGCCAACTCAGTCGAAACTTGTAGCCAAAGTTTATCCACGATATTCCTGTTCCGGTATTTTTTATCCCACAGTGCACTCCTTGCGAAAACGAGTGAAATTAAATTTTTAGAGTCAATCTCCATTTTTTTAACGACCACTTCAGCGGCTACTGGCGTTCACAAGCGTCAAAGCACTATGTGAACTGCCTCGCCGCATCGAAAAACGCTTTGCACCTCTTTCAATTTGACAGATTTAGGCGATTTTCATAGAACGCCAATCAAGATAGGTTTGACGCTGACGCTACCTCTCTCGCCAACGCGTCCCTACGCCATGAGTATGTCATCGGCCTTACTGATCCAGCGATGTTCGCTCAAAGTGCACCAGAGGAGAGAAAGCTAGCTCTAGTCCAATTTACCACCAGCGAAGAGAACGGCCTACTCCTCGCAGTCGACCTGTCAGTCTGTCCCTCTCACACCTTATAGGACCACTAATTCACCACTGCAACCCATGGGGAAAGTATCGTTCTCTCCGCCGAAATAACGCTTTCTCCCAATCTCACACTCCTGCAGACCTATTTTGCTATATTTTGCTGTGCGCTCTCTCGTGCTCCTTGAGATGCGAAAAAGATGCCCAAGCTCCCCACTCCCAAACTTGCTTCGGGTAACAGCGACTTTTTCACCACACCACTCTCTTCCTTTCTTCACTTCCCACACCACCAATCTTCCTTTCTTTTTTTTCCTGGAATTCCCCCGCTTCACATCACGTAATCTGCCGCAATTCTAGCGGCCAATTTACCGACACCTTCCAATCAACCACCATCAAAATTTTCTCTTCCTGCCACCAATTGGCCACTATTTGCTTCACGCTTTTCACGAACTTCCCAGTCGCAACAATTCACTTACAAAAATCACTGGAACACTCTAATCTGCTCTGCACAGCCAAACACCTCCGATTCGATAAACGAATGAACATGAACTCCGGAAGGGCACGCGGAACAAAGTGTGCCGAAACTGTGTAATTCTTATTGTGACCAGGACTATTGAAAGAATCGAAGCTAAAGTGTGCGGGTTGAAAAGTCTAGGAATTTATTAAACAATTATTTCACGGAACTAAAAGTTTTATTGGGCTATTGTGGGGTGTGTGGTGTGGTTTCTGCTGCTTTGGTACGTACCGGTGTGTTCTGTTGCAGGACGTTGGCGAGCGCTCGCGGATGGTGGTGATCTACGTTGGTGGTGATCTACGTTGGTGGCGTTGGTATTCGTTGACCACGATGGTGGATCGGTGGTTTGTGGGCCGGATTGTCCTTCGACAATGGCGGAACGGGGACTTCGATTGTCCCGATACAATGGCGACTGTTGATATGGCGGAGTTTGAGCTTGGATTCGTGGGTTGCGATGGCGGTTCGCAACCGGTGAAGCTACCGGTAGTAGCTTTTCTGGGTCAACGGCGTCCTACTTCGTTGACTCGATCGATGGGCCACGGACGAGACCGTATTGGCCACACCGAGAAGGGTAATTCCTCCTTTACGATTAGGACATGTAGTCCGAGGATATTGGTCGTCTTTGACAATTAGACCAAGACAGCCTGAACTATCTTGGTCGACTATCTTGGTCGTGACGATCGTGAGGCTCTGTGGAACAACATTTAAAAAAAAGGTCCTGAGAAATCACTGGGCTGTTTCTAGAAAGCACTTCACTTTTGGATTCAACACGTTTGGGTTTTTGCATTCACGTTGTGATCGCACGCACGCCGGTTTACTAATGATTAATGCTTGACGATCTCGATCATAAAGGGCCCTCCGTTTGCCATTTCATTTTCCTTCCTTATCACCACCCATCCGTATTCATATTCGTCACCCATTCAATTTTCTTCCCACAGTTGACCACGACACCCTTTCAGTCTTGTTACCATTAAACATAATTTTAAATTTATTCAAAAATCGTAAAATTCGACATTTAGCTCACCCTACTAATACAAACGTATACATTTTGGTTTTTACATTCAAAATATTTAAGTAAAACATCCTTCTAATCCTACAAGCCCAACACGAACACTAAAAACACTACAGCTTCAAAAACAACATGCACAATATAAAATCTTTGGCTATTGTAACCAAACGGTTACACTCTCCTACCGCCCCGATAAATAAATGAATTCGTGCATTTATTTACCTGGATAATACACTTATCAATGAAATGTATGTATGTATGTATGTAAGGTAGCCACCATCCCCTCTAGCCCTTGGCTTGGATGCAGCTCCACTTAATAGCAAGATCAAATTGAGCCACCGATCTGAATTCACAATACCGCTGTATGAAGGGCCAAAAACGGAGGGGTGGACCCGTAAGCAGAGACACTTACACGAAATCCACGGGAAATTAAGAATCTCCTTCCAACGATATGATCCAACAAATCGAATAACACAATTCGCAATACTCATTAAGCTTTCTACAGGATGGCTTGTTAAGAAGGGCGCGTCACTCTCCCTGAAACTGTTGGAGTAGAACTCGCAGCACCACACTCGAATCGGTAGGATAAGAAATGATACTGTTTGTTCCCTCCTAGACTCAGGCAGTCAATCAAACCATCGTCCAGTTTCAGCTTGAATGATACCCTGGTGCTCCTTCCCAACCCAGTATTTATTATTTATATAATCATAATATTCAATTCATGTTGTATGTAATAGAGCTATGAAATATACTAGAATATTTAATTAAATATGTCATATTTGGATTTCGTCATCCTGAAGTTTTGATACGGTTATAAATAAAATAATGTGATGAAATAATTAATATAGTTATAACGGTATATGATAATAATATGCAGCTTGGTGCATCTTTACAGCTCAATCAGTGGCAGTTCAGTGTTACTCTGGAATGTGAAGGTAATATTGCAATAAAATAAAACATAAAACATTTAATTATACATAAATCAGTTTAAAATGACACATGAGTATACATAACCAGTAGAATTGAAGAACATTTATTCATTTTAGTAATATCCAATGATCTAAATAATAGAAAAACACCTTAAGATACAATGCAATAAAATATCTGTACTATCTGGAATCAACCTCTTTACTACCTTGAAATAGATAAAACTTGATTATTATTATTTATTTTTTAATAATAATTTTAATATGATTATAATAATATAAAACGATAATATGATGAAAATAATGCGATGTTGAAATGAAATACAAAATAATGTTCATATAATTATAAAATACAGCAATTTGTCTCTTCCGCTGCGGTGATAGATGATTGAAACTCATCAAAGTGATAAAATAAAAGAAATTTGAGCACCGGGCTTAATTTCATATGATTATGATTACTACCCAAAAAGACAAACTAAATAATCTACAAAATAAGAAAAAAAAAAAGAAAAAAAAATAACAAGGAAATATGAGTTCTCCGATAACTCTTGTTTCCTACCGGGACCATAATAATTCTTTATATCTGTGCAATAGAAAATGAATCATTACCTATTTTAGTTTTTCAATTATTATTTTTTGAACTTAGAAGGATATGAAATATAAAAGATATAATAGCAAACAAGCTACTCGGTCCAAACACGACCAACCAACAGCGGTAATCGACGGAAATAGGTCCACGGCCAAAACAGTGCTCCACGCTACCGCAGTAAGGCTTTAAAAAAGTGCACCAATAGCAGTTTTACCCAAATCAAACATAAAACCCATATTTGTTTAATTCAAGCTGTTCCTGGTAAGCAGCATTATAATGATCCTGAAACTAGTATATTTATTCAATAAGATAACACAAATGGTACTCCAAAAATCTCTAAATTCCACGAAGATCGTGGATTATTAATTCGAGAAGCATGGCTCTCTTAGTAAGCCAATGCAATCATACGTTTGATATCTACAAGATCAATCTACAAAACTGCAAAATCTTAAAATCTACAAAAAATATTTAGAAAATAATACTATTCGTGTGGTTATTGTCACTAAATTTGCAGGTAATTAATTTATATATGATCAATATTACATGCAGAATTTGATTGAACTGAAAAAAACTGAAACAATTATTAATAGTTATGTATACTTATCGCATTCTTATGTTGAAATTATCAGAGATCTGTTGTTGTCATCATACAACGTGAAGCCCAACGAAGGTGATGTTTTCGTAGCTGCTTCAAACCGCACAAACTACACGAAAGATGCACTTGCTTAGGCGGATAAAATTTAGCTTCACATTGTTGTGTAATTCGCAATCACAGCGCATACACGTAAACGCTCATCGCTTTTTTCCTTCCAATACATTAGCAGGCGACTAGCGCAAACGCATGCATACATGCAAACCGCCTTGCGACCAGGAACCGTTCACTTCTTTATTTCCAACCCGTCTTGTTCATTCGGCACTCACTCTCAAACGTTGATCGCCGACCGTTGAAACTCTATCTTTCTCTTTTCAATTTCTGTTTTCGACCGTTCTTCTCAATCTTTTCACACAAGGACCGTAATCCACCGCCACCGGGCACTTCTTGTTCCCTTCTTCTTTTCTCCAATTATCGTTTCAGACACCAACATTTACAAGCCAAACACACGGTTTCTCCCTTCTTCTTATCTTCTTCTGCTGCTAGCACAGCCGATGAAATTAACAAAACGCCACACAATTGATGCGAGCGGTACCTCCGGCTACCTATTACTTTTCTATTCTAGGACTTATAAGCACTTCACTTAACTTCTGCTGGATGCAAAAACCACAATTCTAGTTTGACATACCGGATTGGCTTACTGCCATCCACCAAAAACTTTTCACCAACCAGCAACACAAAATTAAGCAGCTGCAACAGCACAAACGTCCTACTCGGTCGGTAGTCACTCAGCGAATGTAATACACTTATCAATGAAATGAACCAAAAAGACATATGCTATGGTTTTTTTTTCCATACGGATCGCAAAGCAGTTGAAAAACGAATATAATCTACTTGGACATGAAACAACATCTTAAGACCGGCTGGTAACTAAAATGCAAATAACCCTAAGTAACTTGCCATAAGTACTCCCGTGTGATTTTATCCTGTTGGTATACATGACGACAAGCACAAACACTTTATGTAAAAACGATCAATCTGGTCATCCGTTACTCAATTTCATCAAGTACACTAAGGTTTTTTTTTTGCACGGGGGATACGTTCCACTTTTAGTATGGAACCGTGTACAAAAAGACTAAATAGAAATGATAAATTCACATGCTTGAACATTTTATATTGCTTCCACTTTGTTTCTATGCGTTACCATTCCATGCAATGGTCAAAATACAGTTTTTAAAATTTTGAGTATTAACATCAAAAATTGTGATTTTTTTGAAAAACTATGATACCATATGATTACTTTTGGCCCAAAACGTAAAATGTGATTTGAATTAGGTCAATAAGTTGTTCCGTTCTGAAGTTATCGCCGAAAACAACCCGTGTAAAAGAAAACCGTGCAAAAAAAACCTTAGTGTACTGCCTATAACAGACAATGAAATTGAAAAGGTTGAAAAGTCTCTCTCTACACGCTTTAAGCACGACATGGAGTTTGGATAATTAATTAAAAATAATTACCAGCATATATTAAAAGACAAGTGCGACAATTTAAAACATAAGTTGGTGAATCCAGAGCATATGAAAATTACAAATCTGGACAACTACACGACGGATATATGGATTCATGTACAGATACGGATTATTCTCAGTATAGTTCGTTCAGGCGGCCGTCCTGAACATGGTAGAACTATACTGACAACGAGCCTATATTGCTTCTACGCTTCCTATTGTTTACTCGGTTTATTGGATCAGGTAAGTGCTCTGTTTTCATGTTCGCGACCGTGGTTGTTTTTTTTTTAACTATACTATAAACATGCAAGAACAAAAAAAAAGATATATCTACCTAGGTACAACATAAACATATATATTATTCGATATCATTATCTCTCTTCTATACAGGAAAGCTACTATTATTTGCGTGGTAGCACGGTTCTTTTGATTGGCGCCTTTACAAAAGAACATTCTCCCTTCTATTTCTTTATCTTCTCTAACTGATCGTACTGTGACGGCACTATTATATCGCAATTCTAATATCTTTTATATTTAATTTTCCTATTTGCGAGCAATGGATGTTATGAGAATGAGAGTTCATCTGAACCACTCAATGCGAGAATACTCTCTGGACCGCTAACCACTCCCCACCGAGCCATCGATATTATCACTCATTCGACCAAGATGCGAAAAATGAGAAGTTTAGGAGTGCAACAACCTATCCAGAGAGTACAGCGACCACTTTCAGACGATGACCAATTGTTTACGTCAGATATGAGGAGTGTCACAATAGGGTGAATGCGTGATCACTTCAACTCACTTCTTCGTGTACATAAACTGTTACCTTTCTATCTTTAAGGTCTCAGCTTAAGGATTGTCCTCACCAGGGCGATGGTCTGCAGCAGAGAAAACACCCAAAAACTTCCCGGAGTCAGCGGCAATCTCGTATGAGCTGGATCCACGCTTCGCTACGATCACACATGGGGTATACACCGGACCGTATTTTGCATTATATTGATCGGCCGCTGACGATAGCTTGAAGTTGCCCTTGTAGACCTTCTGCCCTATTTGGTAAGTGGGACAAAACTTCTTATGCCTTAGATTATAAGTTTTCTGATTTTTCTCATGGCTTTTCCTCAAATTTTCCTGGACAATTTTATAAATTTTCTCATTTAGAGACATTCGCACATCATCTCTTTCCTCTACTGTGACCTCCCTATCTTCTCTTTCTAATCTATGCTCATCACCTTTAGTGATATTTTCGTGACCATGGAGAACCCGGTAGGGGGATAGACCAGTGGAGGCATGAATGGTAGTGTTTATCAATTCTTCCTCTTCAGCAATTTTAGTATCCCATAATCGCTGATCGTAAGTCCGCAGACAGACATTGATGGTTCTATTCGTACGTTCAACCAGATTTACCTACTGTGGTGCCGCGTATTAGGCCAGTGCTGAATACCTCGACGAGTCAACAGTGCTTGAAATTCCTTCCCTACAAAAGTCGTTGCATTATCCGAGATAACAATCTCAGGGGTTCCGAAGCGCCTAAACCAGCAATCTTCCATGAATCTGCACACTTCTTTACTCTCAATCTTTCTCACCGGGAACAGAAGTGTCCATTTAGAGAACAAGTCCATCAAGGCCAAAGAATGGGTTTTTCCATTCCTGCTTCGGGCAGATTTTGAATAAAATCGAGCGCTAGAATCTGGAAGGGTTAGCTACTCAATTTTTGATTCCCCATAACAGGTTGGCAACGTCGATGGTTTACATTGCTTGCACATACTGCAATATTGCACATGCTTTTTCACCTGCATGGCCATTTTTGGCCAATAATACCGAATTTTCAGCTTATTTATGGTTTTCTCAAATCCAAGATGCAATGCCTGATAATGCTCCTCATTTAAAACATGTTCACGTACATCCTCAGTAAAACACAATTTCTATTCATAGTGATAATCCATAACATTCGTGGGTGATGAAACAAACTAGTACAGCTTATCATTTTCTATTTTAAAATCGGATAAATCCTCTGGATACTCCTGTACCTTTTTATATGTTTTGGCATACCAATCATCTTTACTCATATCAATAGATTCAACTGCGCGAGAAAGGGCATCCGGAACTATGTTTTCGGACCGTTTTCGATGTTTCACAACCATCTCATATTGCTGAAGCAACATGCTCCAGCGGCTAAGCTTGGATGATGGTTTCCTTATAGAATTCATAATAAACGAGAGAGCAGACGCGTCCGTGATTAGAGTAAACCGTGTTCCCTCGACAAACGGTCTAAATTTCTCAATGGCCTTCAAAGCGGCCACACCTTCTTTCTCCGCTGCCTTCCAGTATCGCTGTGACATCGTCAGCTTCAGTGAAAATACGCTATCACATGCTCTTTTCCATCCATGTCCTGTGTGAGGGTACCCGCAATCGCCGTGTCACTCGCATCGGTCTGGATGGTAAACGGTCTTCCAAAATCTGGCCAAAATCGGCGCTGTAATTAATTTTTCTTTGAGAATAACGAAACAACTCTGGGCTTCGCCACTCCATTGAACAGTCTTTGGCTTCCCCTTTAAAAGATTTGTCAAGGGAGCCGAACTCCGAGATGAAACGCCGATAATAGTTAAGCATCCCCAGAAATCGTCTCAACGATCTGATCGATGTAGGACGTTCGCAGTTGACTATTGCTTCTATTTTATCTGGATTCGGTCGGATTCCATTCTGCGACAGTACAAATCCTAAATATTTATTTATTTATTTCACCGCCTCGAATGTTTAAAAAAACAATTCCACAGACTGTAACTTATTCTAAAACCTTAATCCTACTCTTAAAAACAGCTCCTACTCTTAAAAAAAAAAATAGACACATTCAAATCGAACACAACATTAGCATTACTGAAGAATGATTCCACGCCAAATCGGTCGGTCACCAAACTCAACTATCTTCGATTTTGATGAAATTTGGTACACGTCTTCGGTATGTTGAAAAAAAAATCCACTGGTGTTAAGATTATTTGGATTCAAGAGTAACTTTTGAGATGGGTGTATGTTTTTTTTCCAACATTTTACTTGAAAAATCGTAGTTCAAAAACCATTACATTTAGAGAAAAACTTTATATGGGAGAGTTGTAGAGAACTAAAAGGCTTTGTAAAAAAAATGTGCACTGAAAAAAAAAATTTTTTTTCATAAAGAAAAATCGAAAATAAATACTAAAAATCAAATATAAAAAAAAACATATTTTTAATATTTTTCAAATTTGTTTTGTGGAAATTTGAGAAAAAAAGACACGTTTTAAAAAAAACTCTAGGATGGACGCTCTTATAATAAAAAAGGTGCATATTTCAAATTTTGGTTATTCATTATTATAAATGAAAATTAATTATACAATATGATTTTGGAGATCATTAAAAACAATAATGATGGTTATGATAAATCACCTGAACGCAACCGTTTTCGAGATTTTTCTGATTTTATTTCAATAGAATGAAAAAACCTCAGAAAATTCGCTCTTTTCTTAAGTTAATCGAGATTTCCACCAGAAATGATAAATTTTCCAAGATCTTCATATTATAACGTTCACATTACTCTAATGTCCTCTTTTCTTTTGATATCAGGATGATAAGAAGACTCATTTGAAAAGAACAAGATAAATAGCACTATTGTTTTAATATTGCAATCAATATATTTATAATTGTTTTATGGCTGTATCGGTCGGGCCGCTCAGAGAATGAAGGGAGCGAATTTGCTAAAGCGATGAAAGTAACAGCGAGATAGATGTCGCAGGGGCGACAAGTGTGAAATGGACAGATGATGAAATTATGCGGAGGGTCATATAGAAGAAGCATATTAATCGAACTGCTGACTATTTTGCCAAGCTCCAACGATGTTAGCGGTCGGGTGTAGTGTGTGAAAACTACACTCCGAACAGTTCGGTGATGTAGCGATGAAAGTAACACATATTGTTTAAGGTAGGCAGACAAATAGCAGCTATAACGTATGTCAGGTATATCTTCTCATAAAAAAAACAGCTAATGTACGCTGCCTGTAAACTACCAGAGATGTTTTATACCTGCATTTCCAAAGGTACCACAGCCAATATATATGCTCATACATAGTCGCATTCATCAGTAAAATCTATCTGAGTGAACTGAAAATGGAGTTTAACATGAAGAAGTGTTGTATGCCGTTTCCCACTAAACGGTGCTCAAAAAACCTTCGTAAATTAACCGAACAAAATGTCAAAAAACTCAAGTTTATGGGCAAAACACATTTGGACACTTCTTTGATGATTTGTGATAATTGTCGTTTGCATTTAAATAGAACGGAACAATCCCATGCTGCAATTTCGGAGCCTAGTGAGAAACCATCAATTACTAACATTATGGATCCACAACCATCTACATCACGGCAAGTAGACTTGTATGGTCTCGAGGAAACGCCATCGGCAATATCATTAATGTCAGTGCCATCTGATAGCAGTGTGCAAGATTATTCAAGGCGCCATAATATTGAGCTATTTAACAAGGGCGTAGCTGGAATCAACGTTTCGCCAATATCGGCTTAAAAGTTCCTGAACGTAAATTATGCCCGCAAAAAGTTCAAAGATGTTTCAAACGGCATTCGGACACACATATTTGGGGATCAAGCGGAGGAGGATGACCTGGAACAATTGAAAGTGAAAGCAGCCGAATATGACGAAATAATCGCGCAGCTAAAGGACCGGTATGCTGATCCAGAAACTTCGAGGGACGATCAAGTAAGGATACTTTCGGTTTTACCACAATCTTGGACAAATCAAAGAGTAATGGCAGAATTTGGAATAACAAACAAGTACATCGTATCACAAGCTAAATTCCTTGCAAAGCACGAAGGTGTTTTAGCTGCCCCTAACGAAAAGCTGGGACACGGTCTGAACCTGAAATAAAAAACCAAATTTTGCAATTTTACGACAGTGATGAGATTACACGAGCAACCCCTGGTATGAACGACTACGTTTCAGTGAGGAGTGAAGGTAAGAGGGTTCATATTCAAAAGCGCCTTTTAGTTTGTTCATTAAGAGAAGCTTTCATTAAATTTCAAGAGATGCATCAAAATGCTGTTGGGTTTAGCTCTTTTGCAGCACTAAGACCAAAGCATTGCAAATTACTTGGCAGCACAGGTTCTCATAACATTTGTGTTAGCACCATTCATGAGAACATTAACTTGATGCTTCATGGTCTTAGAAAATATTCATTCGAGAATGATTATAAATTGTGTTTTGAAGAAATATTATGTAGCTCATCAACTAGAACTAAAAAATGTTACCTCCGTGAATGCGAACGATGTCCAGGCTTTTCAGATTTTGAGAGTAGTTTAACAGACAAATTAGAAAAACGTGGTTTAGTTGAAATATCTTTGAGCAATGGATTTCAACTGATAGATGTAGTTTAGAGACACTTGTTAAACCAATTGATGAATTTATTGCTTATTTTTGTGAAAAGTTCGAACAATTAGTATCCCACGATTTTGTCAAATCTCAGCAGTCTAGTTTCTTGAGAGATTATAAAAGTTGTCTTAAAGACGGCGAAGTAATAATAATTTGTGATTTTTCTGAAAATTATTCATTTGTTTTTCAAGATGCTGTTCAAAGTAGTTATTGGAGTTATGAGCAAGCCACTATTCACCCTTTTGTCATTTATTACACGGAATCTGGAATACTCAAAAATATCAGTTTCATTGTTATCTCAGAAGTGTTGAAACATGATACGATTGCGGTGCAGGTGTTTATTTCAAAACTAATAAGCTTTTTGCAAACAAAAATTAAAGTAAAGAAAGCTACGTTTATGTCTGACGGGGCAGCATCCCAATATAAAAATAGGAAGAACTTTGCAAGCCTTTGTAAGTTTAAAAAGAAATACAATATTGATGCTGAATGGCATTTTTTCGCAACATCCCACGGTAAGGGACCTTGCGATGCAATTGGTGGTACATTAAAACGAATGGCAAGATATGCAAGCCTTGCTGTACAACATGAACACCCTATAAAAAGTGCATTAGAGTTATTCGAATGGGCGAACCAAAAAAGTGATGATTGTTTAACAAAAATGTCGTTTTGTTATGTTTCACATGAAGAGTATGAACAGGGGGTAGCAGAATGGAATGAAATTTACCGACAGACTAAAACGATTGCAGGTACACAAAAGTACCACTCATTCGTTCCAATTTCAGAAAACGAAGTTTTTGTAAAACTGTTTTCGAATGACGAAGAAGGCAGGATTCATAATATATATAAAAGCAATCAATAGTTTATATAATGTTTATGTAATATTATCAATGACCGAGACTAATAAATGGTATATATAAATATAAATCCAACCATAATTCATTATTTTTGTCTTATAACTTTAAGTGAAGCTTTTTCAATCGACGAGCTGTTAAGAGTAAGTAAGAGGCACATACATGTGTTTTAAAAAGGCTAAAAACACAAGAGAAACAATCGTTAGCTATTGTTGTTTTAATCTCACGAGTAATTTATGAAAAGGGCGTATTTTTTTAGGTTTTGAAATTTTATTGAAAGAAAATCAGAAATATCTTGAAAACGGTTGCGTTTACGTGGTTTATCATAACCATCATTATTGTTTGTAATGATCTCCAAAACCATATTGTAACATCAAAATTTATTTATAAGAATGAATAACCAAAATTTGAAATATACACCAAAGTTCGCTATTTGAAAAACTTTTTTATTATAAGAGCGTCCATCCTAGAGTTTTTTTTAAAACGTGTTCTTTTTCCTCAAATTTCCATACAACAAATTAAAAAAATATTAAAAAAATGTTTTTTTAGATATTTTATTTTTAGTAATTATTTTTGATTTTTCTTGATGAAAAAAAAAATTTTTTTTCTGTGTATATTTTTTTAAGAAAGGCTTTTTAGTTCCCTACAATTCCTTTATATAAAGTTTTTCTCTAAATGTAATGGTTTTTGAACTACGATTTTTCAAGTAAAATGTTGGAAAAAACACATACGCCCATCTCAAAAGTTACTCTTGAACCCAAATTATCTTAACACCAGTGGAATTTTTTTTTTCCAACGTACCGAACTCATGTGCCAAGTTTCATCCAAATCAATGATGATCGGGTATGATTTTTGGGATTTCCGGCACATTCTGGATGGAATCCCTCGAACGAACGGAAGCATCTGTCCAATGAATTGTTAAATCCATATGTGGTTCTATGGCGTCTGATAAACAATAATTTACGCTCACGCAATTGTCGAGAAGGTGCATACAACGAAACATTGAATAACAACGAGGGACAGTCGAGATTTCTTTTTATCAGGTCAAACACGAAGAGCCTTTGCAAGTTAATCCGCCTGGAATCAAGCTTTTCCAGAGCGATGAGTTTACAGCGGCATGTGTAATCGGGCAGGTCCGCTGGGTTCGACCAAGGCAGCTGACGAAGAGCGAAACGTACAAAGCTGCGCTGCACACGCTCCATCCGTTTGATTTGCGTTGCATGAGACGGCATCCACACACAAATAGCATACATATTCCAGGATGCTTCGAACTAATGAGCAGTACAGCGACTTGAGTGCGTAAATATCGTTGAAGCTCGTGGTACAGCGTCGTACGAATCCTAGGGCTGCGAACGCTTTAGCGGTAGTTATGTAGACATGCTTATTGAACCGTAGTTTTTTGTCGATGTTTACTCCAAGGTCACGGATGGATTCAACGCGTTCCAAGTATACTGGTCCAACCGAATATTCGAATTCAATTTGAGACTGCCGACGAGAGAATGCAATGGACTTACACTTGTTGATGTTCAATTCCATCCCATCCCAAGGCACCATCGTTGTAGTTCATCTATATCGGCCTGAAGCGCGCAGCAGTCGAGGTGAGAGGTTACAATGTGATAAATTTTTAGATCGTCAGTGTGGAGCAATTTTCCGGATTTCAGCCGAAAGCATAGATCGTTTATGAACAATATGAAGATGAGTGGGCCCAGAACGCTGCCTTGTGGCATACCAGATGTGATGGAAAAGACGCGAGAGTGCGATCCGTTGATGTTGACAAACGCATTACGGTCAGGCAGATAAGAGCGCATCGACTCTGTAATCCAATCTGGAAATCCCAAGTATCTAAGCTTCGCAACAGCACTTTGTCGAACGCTTTGGAAAAGTCGAAGTAAATGGCATCTATTTGACGCTTGTTCTCAATTTCAGTTGATACAAAATTGGTGAACGTCATGAGATTCGTTGTTGTTGAACAACAAATCCGTGTTGAAACTCAGATAAAAATGGTTGAGAAGCAGCGTACAGGACATCATGAACTAATCCTTCGAACACTTTACCCAGGCAGCACAAAATGGAAAAGCCACGATAATTCTCAACTGCATGAGTAGATCCTGCTTTGAATATCGGGCAGATTCGGGAAGGTACAGTGGCGAAGCGAGCTGTTGAAAATGAAAAGCTAAGGCCTTTGCAGAGACTCAGCACATTCTTTAAGGACCAACGGCGGAAGGTGGTCAGTCCCAGGTCCTTTGAAAACGTCTAGCTTATTCAAGGCAGACGTGACATCAAGCTGTGTTATTTCGAAGAGCGGCAAGTTCAGGTCGAATAATGGGCAGTTCCTGAGGCTGACAGGTGAAAATGCTGGCGAATCAGTACTGTGTACGTTTTCAAAGAAATCGGTAAATAGATTGGCTAATCCATCAGGAGAATCAGCAGTCGAATATTTGAAAGTCATCTCAACTGGAAATCGATTTGAGCGTTTGCGGTTACGAATAAATGTCCAGAAACAGGAAGGATCTTGCTTCGCAGTCGTCTCCATGCGGGTGATGTAATTACGAAAAGACGCAATTTGACATTCGTTGTAATTGGATTCAACAGAATGAAGATTGTTACGATTTTCATCTGTTCGCGCTCGAAAATAACGCTTGCGGGACTTACGAACAACGTTACGAAGGTGCTGCAGCTCAGGAGTCTACCAAGGATGCTTGAAAGGCTGTCGTCTACATCGCTTACGTGGCACGTGTTCGTCCAAGATTCTGTACAGAGTGTCATAAAAGATACATACCGCCTCGCCTGTGTCCTTGTCTCGTAACATCATATCCCAACGACAGAAACAGCAGCATTGAGATCCACAAAGTTGCATCGTCGAAAATCGAAGTTGTCAATCTGCTTCGGGCTCTTGGCTAGCGGCATAAAAGTATCATCTACGCCGATACGAAGAACGAATGGCATGTACAGACTGTCAATCCTGAGAAGACCTGACGGCGGCTCGATTAGTTCAACGACATTTGGATCGTTGACGAATGCTAGGTCCAGTAAGCGACCCATAGAGTTTGGAATCTCGTTGACTTGGTGAAGGCCGGAAGCGACCATTGATTCCACAAGCTCGATTTCTTGTTCGGATGAAGCATTGGATGGCAGCAGTCCATTGACATCCTCGTCGTTCCAGATAAGCTGGGGAAGATTTTAATCACCTACAACAACGATTATGTCGGAATCCGAAATACGTTCACTAAGCTGCTGAATCACTATAGAGTGCGAAGAATATAGCGCCGGATGCGAGTTGGGATGAAGGTAAATTCCGCAAACGTAGACATTTGACTTCTGGAGGCTGATGCGTACAACAGCTTGCTCGAGGTTATTGCAGTTCTCCAGTTCTACGGACCTGCAGCTCAGAGTGGCTTTAACTGCTATTAAAACTCCACCACCACGTTTGAGGTCGCTGGTGGCCGAGCTCCGATCACATCGAAATATGCTGTAAGTTGAAGCGAGTTTGCGTTTTAATACGGATGCCTCTAACGTTTTGATAATACACCGTTAAGTATTTCAGTGGAGGGTCGGACGAACAAGGTGGTGGCACAGAAAGATGAACTTCTATGTTGAGACTTGTTGATTGGACTGATGCTGTAGATGATTCGAGGAAGTTGTTCCCGGATCGAAACGCTGCGTTGGTTTCCAAAAATTCCGGACATTCGAACCATGGTCAATAAACTCCCGAAATTCTATTCCTTGAGGCCAGGTGGCGGGATCCGTTGCCTTGGATTTGAGATCCTTTTGAACACCCATCTTGAAGGACACAAACGATAGCATCGATAGCGGTTTTCTTCTGGGTACCAAGGATTTGGCTACGGCATCGGTTGTTTGCAAGCACTCGTTAGCAAGATTTTGCACCTCGCTTTCGGACACATCAGGCGATATTTTGGTTAAATACACAAAAAAACTTTTCATCAGGTCTCACCGCTGATTCTCCGAGAGTACTGCTTCCGGATTGACCAGACCCGCAGAACATTTTCGTCGGCTGTTCTACTAGCTCGACAGAATCCTCGTCACGAGTGCGCTTGGGTGTGGTGCGAGCCCTGAATTGGAATTGACGTGGAAGCGGCGAGAGCACAGCAGGAGACAATTTGTTGAAGCCCCCTTGAATTTCCTGCTTCAACTCAGCAATTAGACTGTTTTTTATTTCCGCTCTCAATTCTTCAACCACTCTCTGATAACTATCCTTGAGTTCCAAAGTAGCAGCGTTTCTCGACGTCATGGCACTTTTGAAGCGAGCATTCTTTATCATATCGCAACATCCTTTGCAGAGCCAGAAAACAGCAGAATTTCCACAAATATCCATGTAGAACGACTCCGACAGGTGTCGCACTTGTAATGGAAAGTGGCTTTACAAAAACTGCCGCAAACAACTTCCGTCGCAGTCATAGAATTTGCACAGCTGTTACAAATTTTCATCGTTGCTAACAACATCCGAATCAAAAATGGATCACCGTGGTAGTGATAGTAATAAGCGTCACTCAAACGTCACCACACACTACAAAATGGTTATGGCGGTGAAACTAGCAACACTGGCAGTTACAGATGCGAGAATGAGTGATTTCTGAGGACTGACGACTCACACTCACGGTGGCGATGTAGCTTGGTTTGTTTACCTCAAGATCACGATGAATGAAGCCGGCGCTGGTGGTTGTAGCTATGCGGACGATTGACAAAATTATCGATGCTGGACGAGGCTTGGAATTTTTCGGATTGCAGAGTGAGAAGACAAGCAGCAGCAGGTAAACTATATTGTGTTGCTTGGTACACGAAAATACAGATGAGTTCGTTTTTCAATCGAAATTGTGCTGGATGAAATTGATGGTCGTGATGTTGTTGTTTATTACGGCAGATGGCACTCACCACAGACCTGCGATAACAGTGCAGGTGGAGAGGGGCGAGGTGGGAGGATTTTGAGATGGTGCAATGGCGGTGGGTGGTTTACTCAGACCACACTCTAGCCCGCTCGGAAAATATTGCATCCACTAATCCTACCTGACTGAAAGTCGCGACTAACTCTAGTGGCGGCTTTTTTTATCGGTAGCGGACAGTTTGATGACGCGTTGATTAAGTGTGTAAATATGGCAGTTGTGGGACACAAAACTTGGACTTCTCCATGATGATTGATAGGTTAGCAGCCTTAAGCCTTTTAGCCACTTCCTCAAGACTCCGGAGATGTTCCTCAAACGTGTTGCTTGCAATAACGATGTCGTCAAGATACACAAACACGTTTGGTTCCAGTTCACCATACCCTAAAACATGGTCCATTAGTCTTTACGGGGTTGCCGGACTATTAACCAGATGCCAGAACCAGAACCAAATGGTAACCTGGTGAACTGGAATAAGGGAAGGTCCATTAATTACGTCACGTAGTAGGGGGGGAGGGGGGGTTTGAGAAAACGTGACGATCCATACAAAAAATTTGAAGATCCATACAAAAAACGTGACAAGGGGGGGGGGGGGTTTACAAAAAGGCAATTTTTGCGTGACGTAATTAATAGACGTTCCCTAACCCTCTCCCAAACACCCGAAATGCTGTATATTTCCGAGTCTCAGGATTTAATGGAATTTCCCAAAAAGCCTTGGAGAGATCTATCGTCGACAAATACTTTGAAGCTCCAAGTCTCCCCAGAATACGATCCTGGTGTGGAAGTGGGTATGCATCTCTACGGGTTCTTTCGTTGAGCTTCCTGGCATCCAGACACATGCGCACTTTTATGCGCCCTTCTGCTCCAGACTCTCCCTTCTTAGTTACAGGAACTATCAACAGAGCCCAATCGCTGCTTGACCGTTCTACGACACCGGATGCAATCCATTAATCAAGCTCCTCATTAACGCTTTTCTGTATTTCTGGTGACCATGGATACGGGTTCAAATGAATTGGGCCAGCAGTTTTGAACTCATCCTCGAATTCAATTGTGTGGTTTATCAAGGGGGTCATCTCTAAGTTCTCGCCATCTTTAAAAACCTTAAACTTCTTTTTGACAACCCTCAACAGCCCTTCCTGTTCGGTTGTCAAATTTTGCTCCTCTGCACCCTCCATTTCCAGTTCCTCTACCACCAGTTCTCCCTGATTTACCGTGGGTTCTATTTTAAAAAGCTTCCAAAAATTCATCCCTAAAATGAGACGACGATTCATATTTTGTGCTACGATAGCAGTAACTATCTTCGTTTGACCATTGAACGACATGGGTATATTGACGAATCCCTTAACTTCCACCAGCTGTGGTCAGCTTCAGTGTCGTCGGCTGCAGCTTCAGTTTCAGGTCACGTAACAGTCTGTTGCTACCAAATCTTAAAACCGTCATCTGCGCTCCACAATCCAGCAACCCAATCACTTGAATTCCCATAACGTCTACCTTCGCGAACGGTCGATTGTGTCCATCTACCGCAACAATGAGTTCCCAAATTTCCGGATTAAAAGGTATGAACTTTGTTAGAGGCTTTATAGACCTGCATCGACGACCTCTTACTCGGTGGATTTTGTTTCGACTTCGACTTATCACCTTTAATATTTTCCGACGAAAGTTTCTTGGGAACTCGGTTCTCATTATTAGAACCCCTAAACCCGTCAGAATTCTGCCATTTCCATTCCGGGTTGCTCGAGGTTTTCCTGTCTTTCCAACCCATCGACGGTGGCCTCTGTTCTCCTTTATACGGCCGCGAATTGATCTCGAGCACCTGCGAAAATCGGGAGCTCTGCTCACCATCTGCTTTGCGGTACAAAAACCAGTTCGCGGAATCTAACTTCCGACCCCAAACCTTCAGCGTCCTCAACGTCCGGACACCCTTGACCAATAAAGAGTTTTTGTAGTCCGAACGGAGGTTTCTGAAGACTATTTCGATTTTCCGCTGATCTGTTGGTGGAATGGCCATCTGGTCAAAGATTTCCTTGGTAATAATCCTGAAATTTTTCACCCCTCTTCTGCCGTCTCGATGCGGCCTGCTGTTCATAGTGAAATTCCATGTCTGGTGGCTGATATTCCAACTTTAGTTCGGTTACCAGTTCGGTCCAGTTTCTGAACTCCTTATTGCGCTTTCCTTCTATATACCATGCTCTAGCATCACCCGGAAACAGATAAATAGCATCGTTGAACAAACCCCGCTTACTGATGTTCTCAGCCTCTGCCATAAACTCCACCTCGGAGACAAATTTATTCAAGTTTCTTTCCTCATCCCTACCGTCATATTTCTACTTCCAGTCACAAACTGGTCTTGGACGTCGCTTCAACTTCCCCCCTTCATTCTCTTCAGAACTCTCGCTAGAAGCTCTCGACTCATATTCTGACACGTTTTCTTCAACCGACGATTCCGAACTAGATTCCCTACTTTTCTTTGGCCTGACATTTGCGACATTTTGTTCTCTCTTTTCTTCTTATTCGGTTTTCCTAAACGTTTCTTTTCCGTTTCTGGTTCGGGTTTAGTTTCCTTTGTTGGCTTGTTGGCTGATTTTTGTCACCGTTTGATTTTTCTGATTTCCGATTTCGAACTGAACTAGCTCCTAATTTTAAGGTCTTCAATTTGAACGTAATTACCATATCCATATGCGGTATGATTCGATCATACAGCTCTTCTGCGTAAATGACCTTTACAATTGGACGAATAGGAATACTTGACTTCCTGTTATTCGCCAAATGCCTATCCTTCGTGCTACCATCTTTCTCTACTCGCTCTTCCTGTTCATCGTTTTCTTCTTCCTGCTCACTATCGCTTATCTGCTTCTTTGCGTGCTCATGATCATCCTCAAGCTCCTGATCACTCAACCGGATTAACTAATCAGGTAACCCTTTGTGGCTTTCCACTCTTCCACTTATTGCGCTTTCCTTCTATATACCATGCTCTAGCATCACCCGGAAACAGATATATAGCATCGTTGAACAAACCCCGCTTACTGATGTTCTCAGCCTCTGCCATAAACTCCACCTCGGAGACAAATTTATTCAAGTTTCTTTCCTCATCCCTACCGTCATATTTCAATTTCCAGTCACAAACTGGTCTTGGACGTCGCTTCAACTTCCCCCCTTTATTCTCTTCAGAACTCTCGCTAGAAGCTCTCGACTCATATTCTGACACGTTTTCTTCAACCGACGATTCCGAACTAGATTCCCTACTTTTCTTTGGCCTGACATTTGCGACATTTTGTTCTCTCTTTTCTTCTTATTCGGTTTTCCTAAACGTTTCTGTTCCGTTTCTGGTTCGGGTTTAGTTTCCTTTGTTGGCTTGTTGGCTGATTTTTGTCACCGTTTGATTTTTCTGATTTCCGATTTCGAACTGAACTAGCTCCTAATTTTAAGGTCTTCAATTTGAACGTAATTACCATATCCATATGCGGTATGATTCGATCATACAGCTCTTCTGCGTAAATGACCTTTACAATTGGACGAATAGGAATACTTGACTTCCTGTTATTCGCCAAATGCCTATCCTTCGTGCTACCATCTTTCTCTACTCGCTCTTCCTGTTCATCGTTTTCTTCTTCCTGCTCACTATCGCTTATCTGCTTCTTTGCGTGCTCATGATCATCCTCAAGCTCCTGATCACTCAACCGGATTAACTAATCAGGTAACCCTTTGTGGCTTTCCACTCTGGGAACTGGATCCCTAGACATTCCTGCGAAATGGTCATTCAACAAACTTAGGGATATCTGTTCTAACCCATCTGTTACGTTGCACAAAACCAAACACTACTCTTGATAGACAATTTATTTATCAATTGCTTCAAGTTGAAAACAATAACAACGTGAATGTAGAATGATTTCATTTAACAATTATTACTTACATTTAGTAGTGTATAATAAGGCCAATTTTCTCATCAAACGACCGAACATTTTCGTCGGCTGTTCTACTAGCTCGACAGAATCCTCGTCACGAGTGCGCTTGGGTGTGGTGCGAGCCCTGAAATGGAATTGACGTGGAAGCGGCGAGAGCACAGCAGGAGACAATTTGTTGAAGCCCCCTTGAATTTCCTGCTTCAACTCAGCAATTAGACTGTTTTTTATTTCCGCTTTCAGTTCTTCAACCACTCTCTGATAACTATCCTTGAGTTCCAAAGTAGCAGCGTTTGTCGACGTCATGGCACTTTTGAAGCGAGCATTCTTTATCATATCGCAACATCCTTTGCAGAGCCAGAAAACAGCAGAATTTCCACAAATATCCATGTAGAACGACTCCGACAGGTGTCGCACTTGTAATGGAAAGTGGCTTTACAAAAACTGCCGCAAACAACTTCCGTCGCAGTCATAGAATTTGCACAGCTGTTACAAATTTTCACCGTTGCTAACAACATCCGAATCAAAAATTGATCACCGTGGTAGTGATAGTAATAAGCGTCACTCAAACGTCACCACACACTACAAAATGGTTATGGCGGTGAAACTAGCAACACTGGCAGTTACAGATGCGAGAATGAGTGATTTCTGACGACTGACGACTCACACTCACGGTGGCGATGTAGCTTGGTTTGTTTACCTCAAGATCACGATGAATGAAGCCGGCGCTGGTGGTTGTAGCTATGCGGACGATTGACAAAATTATCGATGCTGAGAAGACAAGCAGCAGCAGGTAAACTATATTGTGTTGCTTGGTACACGAAAATACAGGTGAGTTCGTTTTTCAATCGAAATTGTGCTGGATGAAATTGATGGTCGTGATGTTGTTGTTTATTACGGCAGATTGCACTCACCACAGACCTGCGATAACAGTGCAGGTGGAGAGGGGCGAGGTGGGAGGATTTTGAGATGGTGCAATGGCGGTGGGTGGTTTACTCAGACCACACTCTAGCCCGCTCGGAAAATATTGCATCCACTAATCCTACCTGACTGAAAGTCGCGACTAACTCTAGTGGCGGATTTTTTTTATCGGTAGCGGACAGTTTGATGACGCGTTGATTAAGTGTGTAAATATGGCAGTTGTGGGACATAAAACTTGGACTTCTCCATGATGATTGATAGGTTAGCAGCCTTAAGCCTTTTGGCCACTTCCTCAAGACTCCGGAGATGTTCCTCAAACGTGTTGCTTGCAATAACGATGTCGTCAAGATACACAAACACGTTTGGTTCCAGTTCACCATACCCTAAAACATGGTCCATTAGTCTTTACGGGGTTGCCGGACTATTAACCAGATGCCAGAACCAGAACCAAATGGTAACCTGGTGAACTGGAATAAGGGAAGGTCCATTAATTACGTCACGTAGTAGGGGGGGGAGGTGGGGTTTTGAGAAAACGTGACGATCCATACAAAAAATTTGAAGGTCCATACAAAAAACGTGACAAGGGGGGGGGGGTTTATAAAAAGGCAATTTTTGCGTGACGTAATTAATAGACGTTCCCTAACCCTCTCCCAAACACCCGAAATGCTGTATATTTCCGAGTCTCAGGATTTAATGGAATTTCCCAAAAAGCCTTGGAGAGATCTATCGTCGACAAATACTTTGAAGCTCCAAGTCTTCCCAGAATACGATCCTGGTGTGGAAGTGGATATGCATCTCTACGGGTTCTTTCGTTGAGCTTCCTGGCATCCAGACACATGCGCACTTTTATGCGCCCTTCTGCTCCAGACTCTCCCTTCTTAGTTACAGGAACTATCAACAGAGCCCAATCACTGCTTGACCGTTCTACGACACCGGATGCAATCCATTAATCAAGCTCCTCATTAACGCTTTTCTGTATTTCTGGTGACCATGGATACGGGTTCAAATGAATTGGGCCAGCAGTTTTGAACTCATCCTCGAATTCAATTGTGTGGTTTATCAAGGGGGTCATCTCTAAGTTCTCGCCATCTTTAAAAACCTTAAACTTCTTTTTGACAACCCTCAACAGCCCTTCCTGTTCGGTTGTCAAATTTTGCTCCTCTGCACCCTCCATTTCCAGTTCCTCTACCACCAGTTCTCCCTGATTTACCGTGGGTTCTATTTTAAAAAGCTTCCAAAAATTCATCCCTAAAATGAGACGACGATTCATATTTTGTGCTACGATAGCAGTAACTATCTTCGTTTGACCATTGAACGACATGGGTATATTGACGAATCCCTTAACTTCCACCAGCTGTGGTCAGCTTCAGTGTCGTCGGCTGCAGCTTCAGTTTCAGGTCACGTAACAGTCTGTTGCTACCAAATCTTAAAACCGTCATCTGCGCTCCACAATCCAGCAACCCAATCACTTGAATTCCCATAACGTCTACCTTCGCGAACGGTCGATTGTGTCCATCTACCGCAACAATGAGTTCCCAAATTTCCGGATTAAAAGGTATGAACTTTGTTAGAGGCTTTATAGACCTGCATCGACGACCTCTTACTCGGTGGATTTTGTTTCGACTTCGACTTATCACCTTTAATATTTTCCGACGAAAGTTTCTTGGGAACTCGGTTCTCATTATTAGAACCCCTAAACCCGTCAGAATTCTGCCATTTCCATTCCGGGTTGCTCGAGGTTTTCCTGTCTTTCCAACCCATCGACGGTGGCCTCTGTTCTCCTTTATACGGCCGCGAATTGATCTCGAGCACCTGCGAAAATCGGGAGCTCTGCTCACCATCTGCTTTGCGGTACAAAAACCAGTTCGCGGAATCTAACTTCCGACCCCAAACCTTCAGCGTCCTCAACGTCCGGACACCCTTGACCAATAAAGAGTTTTTGTAGTCCGAACGGAGGTTTCTGAAGACTATTTCGATTTTCCGCTGATCTGTTGGTGGAATGGCCATCTGGTCAAAGATTTCCTTGGTAATAATCCTGAAATTTTTCACCCCTCTTCTGCCGTCTCGATGCGGCCTGCTGTTCATAGTGAAATTCCATGTCTGGTGGCTGATATTCCAACTTTAGTTCGGTTACCAGTTCGGTCCAGTTTCTGAACTCCTTATTGCGCTTTCCTTCTATATACCATGCTCTAGCATCACCCGGAAACAGATAAATAGCATCGTTGAACAAACCCCGCTTACTGATGTTCTCAGCCTCTGCCATAAACTCCACCTCGGAGACAAATTTATTCAAGTTTCTTTCCTCATCCCTACCGTCATATTTCAATTTCCAGTCACAAACTGGTCTTGGACGTCGCTTCAACTTCCCCCCTTCATTCTCTTCAGAACTCTCGCTAGAAGCTCTCGACTCATATTCTGACACGTTTTCTTCAACCGACGATTCCGAACTAGATTCCCTACTTTTCTTTGGCCTGACATTTGCGACATTTTGTTCTCTCTTTTCTTCTTATTCGGTTTTCCTAAACGTTTCTGTTCCGTTTCTGGTTCGGGTTTAGTTTCCTTTGTTGGCTTGTTGGCTGATTTTTGTCACCGTTTGATTTTTCTGATTTCCGATTTCGAACTGAACTAGCTCCTAATTTTAAGGTCTTCAATTTGAACGTAATTACCATATCCATATGCGGTATGATTCGATCATACAGCTCTTCTGCGTAAATGACCTTTACAATTGGACGAATAGGAATACTTGACTTCCTGTTATTCGCCAAATGCCTATCCTTCGTGCTACCATCTTTCTCTACTCGCTCTTCCTGTTCATCGTTTTCTTCTTCCTGCTCACTATCGCTTATCTGCTTCTTTGCGTGCTCATGATCATCCTCAAGCTCCTGATCACTCAACCGGATTAACTAATCAGGTAACCCTTTGTGGCTTTCCACTCTGGGATCTGGATCCCTAGACATTCCTGCGAAATGGTCATTCAACAAACTTAGGGATATCTGTTCTAACCCATCTGTTACGTTGCACAAAACCAAACACTACTCTTGATAGACAATTTATTTATCAATTGCTTCAAGTTGAAAACAATAACAACGTGAATGTAGAATGATTTCATTTAACAATTATTACTTACATTTAGTAGTGTATAATAAGGCCAATTTTCTCATCAAACGACCGAAATTTGTACCTTTACAATATAGTAACTTTTTAGCAATATTAACTTCATAGTGACCTTCTGCTCTTCACCAGGGGTAATCCTTTCATCAAATAATTCGGGTAGATTTTCGAGCATCGAACTCGTTCTAAATTAACATATAAATAATTAAATATAAATCTAGCATCGATTTTCACTGATTTCCTAACCTACCAGCTCAATCAATTCGGGACATATTTTGGACCGCTAAAAATGCTTTTGATAGCATTAATTTAAGCTGTAGTTTATAAATAAGAAATTATAACTTACAATACTAATTTTCTATTCTAACAACTTACATTTTAGATTTTAGAATGGATTTATAAGGAGAAACAAATTTTCAGGAGCACACTATCTTGATCAGATCATTCCAATTTAGCTTATGAATAGTTTATAAAACAATCAAACTGCATTGTTCTTATTGTAGTACAAGTAGCTCAAGCGTCTCTAGTGTTGATGGAGCAAAGCTTCTTTTTGACCAGTTGTCTGCTGTATAGGCATAACGGGCCGGGTTGCCGGTGCTGTGGTCGTAGCAACATCCCCCTTACCGTGAGGATAGGTGGAGTCCTCAGCCTCACTAGGTTCCACATCTAGCACCACAACTTTGGAAACTAGTCGACGATACAACCCGCTAGATGTTTGGACCAATGCCTGTCGAATTCTTCCATCTCTGCCTGCAGTCACTTCAACAATTCGTCCACGGATCCATCCATTTCTTTTGCTATCGTCGACCACGATGACTAAGTCCTCAAGCCCAACGGGTCTTACTTCTCCGAACCACTTCGAGCGTCTAGTGAGTGTTGGTAGATACTCTAGCACCCACCGTTTCCAGAAATGGTTGACCCGTTGCTGGATCAAATCCCAGGACGCGTTGACATCATTTGCAGATTCCCCTACCGTCGTCGTTGGCTGTTTTACTCTGGTTGAACTTCCCATGATGAAGTGATTCGGCGTGAGAGCTTCTCGTTCCGCAGAATTCAGTGGTAAGTAGGTAAGTGGGCGCGAGTTAACGATCGCTTCGGCTTCCACTATAACGGTTAGCAGCCCTTCATCGTCAAGTTTATCGTCTTGTGGAAGGCTGGTCATAGCGTTCTTGATGGAGCGAACCACTCGCTCCCATGATCCTCCCATGTGGGGACAGGAGGGCGGAAAAAAGAACCACTTCGTCTCTGTATTAGTGTAGGTCGACGCTGCATCCAGTTCGATTCACTTGATTTGTTCTCTCAGGATTCGATCCGCTCCGGTAAAGTTCCGTCCATTGTCGGAATATATTTCTTTCGGTGATCCTCTGCGGCAGACAAAGCGTCGTATGCAGGCGATACATGACTTTGTCGAAAGGTCATACGCAACATCGACATGAACTGCACGGATTGTGAGGCACGTAATCAAACACACCCATCGCTTCGCCACGGATCGATTTACTTTTATCAGGATTGGTCCAAAGTAGTCAATGCCGATGTAACTGAATGGGCGAACACCAGGTGACAAGCGTGCTTCGGGAAGAGGACCCATCCTTGGATTCGCTGGCTTGGCTTTACGTACCTTGCATCATTGACACCGCTTCTCTACTCTTCGAACAACAGTGCGTAATTGTGCAACATAGAACCGCTGGCGTATTTCATTCACCACTGTCTCAGAGTTTCCGTCAAGGAGCTTCCGATGATAGGAATCGACGATAAGGCCAGTGATGCAGTGTTTTCTGGGTAGTATTACTGGAAATTTGGTATCTTCTGCTACTCCTTGGGCTGCAGAAATGCGACTGTCGACTCGAAGAACTCCGTCATTATCAAGCATCGACGTAAGTCTCCATAGAGGGCTTGACTTCTCTAACACCAGCCGTTCCTCGTCCGGTAGTGTCTTATTTCTCGTTAAAATAATAATCTCATCTGGGTATACCTCTGATTGAACCAGTTTCCACAAAAGAATCTCAGCTGCTCCTCGTGTGTCAATGCTCTTCCAAAATGGGCACCAACAGGATTCCGGTTACGGGGCGTACCATATCGGATTACATATGCAGTTGCGCGTAGCAGTCTGTTCCAGTTGGAGAAACGTTCGTACTCTATCGGAGAGCGCACGATGAAGACTTCCTGATGTAGATAATATGTACGTAGTTCTTCGTTGGTGGTCGTGATAGATCTCTTCAACTTAGGCCACTGCTCCTCCGGTAGCTGCAGAAATGTTGGACCATTGAACCAACGGCTGGATGCGTTGATGCATGGCCCTTCACCCCACTTAGTAGCCTCATCTGATGCGTTCAGTTTACTTGGAACGTATCTCCAATCGTTCACGTTGGTTGATGAAAGTATTTCACCAACGCGACAGGCTACAAATGGGCGATATTTTCGGTGTTCGGACCGGATCCATGTCAGGGTAACTTCAGAGTCTGACCAGTAGACGACTCAGTTTATACTAACGGAGTGAATTTCACGTACGAAGGAAAACATTCGGACCCCGAGAACAGCAGCCATTAACTCCAATCGAGGAATGGAGACACATCGAAGCGGAGCCACCTTTGTTTTGGCCGACACTAGGGCACATTGTCCTTTCCCACCCGGATTGCAAGTTCGGAAGTACACAAGCGCAGCATACGCAGATTCAATTGCGTCGACAAAAACGTGAGCCTCCAACGACCTGTATAGGTCCGCGCTCGTGGTATGGAAGTAGCATCTTGGAATTCGAGCTTCGTTGACAACGTCCAACAGGCCAATCCATTTCGTCCATGCTTCGTATATGCTTTCGTCGATACACTCATCCCATTGAATGCCGCTTCGCCAGATGGTTTGCATCAGTATTTTGCCGTGAACAAGGACACATGCAAGCAAGCCTAATGGATCGAACAGGCTCATGACGCATTTTAGCACCTGACGTTTGGTCGGTGTTGCTCCAGTCTTTATTAGCGTCGCAATTTCCTCTCTGAAGATTGTAGAAAAACATAGACTGTCCTCTTCGGTGCACCAGACCATCCCTAACACGCGTTCAGAATCGGATTTCAAGGACAAGTCTTTCGTTTCTTTTTTCGGTGATTCTCCAAGATGGTTTAACAATGCCTTTTGGTTTGACGACCAGTTTCGGATTTGGAATCCTCCTTGAGCGTGAATCCATTTCACTCCGCTGGATACCTCTTTCGCCTCTTCGATAGTCTCAAAGCTATCGAGGTAGTCATCGATATGATGCCTGTTCATTATGGCTTGTGCCGCCCTCGGGAACTCATCTGCGAACTCTTGCGCGTTCCGATTCTTAACGAATTGGGCAGACGCAGGTGAGCTGGAGGCTCCAAACGTCAAAACGTCGATCATATAGACGCTAGGCTCGTCGTTGGGACTGATGCGGAACAGGAAGCTTTGAGAAGGCCGGTCGCGCTTGATAACTTTTGCTTGGTGGAACATCTCTTTGATGTCTCCACTGACTGCCACTGAATATTCACGGAAAAGAAACTGAACCGATACCAACGATACGAGGAAATCCGGGCCAGGCAATAATAGAGAGTTCAACGAAGTTCCGTCTACTTTTGCAGCAGCGTCCCAGATTAGCCTCACTTTTCCCGGTTTTTTCGGGTTGCAAACCACTCCTAACGGAAGGTACCAGATCCTTCGAGGGTCTGCATCGGCGATTTCATCTTCTGTGGCTAAGTGTGCAAAACCCTTTTCTTGGTATTCCTGTACTTGGCGGTGAATGTTCTCTTTGAGAAACGGGTCTCTGTCCATGCGTCTCTCCAGGCACTGCAGAGGACGTAGGGCCATCGGAAAACTATCGGTGAACTCTACGTAATCCGAAGTCCATACAACACCTACGAGTAGCTTCGGAGTGACGTTCTCGTAGCTACGTACAGGGAGTCCCTTTAGGTGAGGGTGATCGTTTTGCAGTTCCTGAAAGCATAGTGTCTGAGATGGTAGATTTAAGCTTTCTACTGTGCGAGCATTCATCAGGCGAGACCGATGCTTTCGATTTATTTCGGATACCTCCAGTGACACTACCTGTGCCTCTTCCTCAGTTCTTGTCATATTGGCTGTCCATTTGAGGCATAGCGGGACGTTTGGACCTTCTACTCCAAGTTCTTCTACCAGACTGCGTTCAACGAGCGTTGCAGAAGAGCCTTCGTCTAAGAAGGCGAACGCACAGACGGACTTCGAGTTTCCGTGGATAGTAATGGGAATGATGCGAAAGAGAATAGATTGTTCATGATGGTGATGTGTGTGATCTTCTACCCGAGTGGCCTCCGACATCTTCTTGGAGGCTGATTCACCTTTGCTGTGTAGCAGTTGATGATGACGAAATTGGCAGCCATCTATCCCACATCGGTTCGAATTGCGGCATATGCGTCTTCCATGTGGATTAAGGCAACTTCTGCAAACCTTTAACGATTGAACATTTTTCCATCGCTCATCCACTGAAAGATGTTGGAACTTGGTACAATCCTTCAGCCGATGCCCAGATTTTCCGCAGAACAGACAGACCTTTTCCTGCTCCACCTTCTCTTTCGCTGAACTAGTTGCTAAGTTCTCGGCGTCGTGAGCGAGGACGAAACCTTTTTCTTTAGTTCGAGGTTTTTCACTCTTCGTTGTCTGTTGTCCACCAGTAAAGACGACTACTTTACTGACCGATTCAACTATTGCTGACATGAAGTTGCTTAAATTATGTAAGCTTGCTTCAGGGTAGAACGAAAGGAACTGTGCCTACTGTAGTTTAACGTTAGTTGGTAGTTTTTCAACCAGTTCTTGCAGCAGAGCAGGGTTCCCTAGGTGGGCTTGTTGTCCTGCTGCAATAAGGTGTTGTGTCAAGTTTCTTACGGACATCCCAAATTCAATGAGTGTATCCAGTTTTTCGGCTTTGGGGGCAGGCGTTTCACGCACTGTTCTAATCAGTTTATTGATAATAATCTCAGGGCGTCCGTACAGGGTTCGTAGTGTGTTCATTACATCAGCAACAGAGTCTGGCGATAAGAGGTAATACCGCACTGATTTCAGAGCATTACCTTTCAGGCAACGTTGAAGGCACGCAAAATTTTCGACGTTGCAGAAACCACAAGCTGCCGTCGAGTTGGTGAAACTACTGAAGAATATTGGCCATTCTTCCGGATCTCCTGTGAACTCGGGAAGATCCCGTGGCATCACCTGTCTTGCCGCCAATTGATCCTGTGATGGTCGACGTACCACCTCATTTGGTGGCCCAACAAGGGGGTTTGAGTGCGCAGGGTGAATGCGCGGCTGTTCGAATGGATTTTGCACATTTGCAGGAGCGTCATTGCAGTTCGAGTTTAAGGGTGCGTGTTGATTTTGCAGCAGTTCGATGGGAACCGGATTGCTGAGTAGAGGATTCGAAGGTATATTATGGCGCAATGGCTCCAGTGAGATTGACGCTGGTACCGTTTTAATGGCATCCACGTACCGCTCTTACATGGAATGTGTTTTGAGAATCACCCCTTTAGATGTGCCTGAGATAAGTTGTGCGAGTGGAGTAGACTGATTTCGCTGCTGTAGCTGGATCCTAAAACTCTGCAGCTGTGCTTCTAGCTTCTTTATCTGTTCCAGTGTCGGTTCTGGATGCTGCTGACACTGTTCTAGTTGTTGCTGCAACAGCAGGATGTCTGGTTGCAAAGCTTGACCGGATGTCATTCCTTCGGTGGGTAATATTCTGTTGAGCAGCACCTCCTTCTGCTGGCTGAACATATGCTGGGTCAATGTTATCCAAGTGTATTGGCTGTCTGGATCCAGTGAGCGCTTTTGCAAGTTGTGAAGATTGGTCGTCTGGTTGGCGTAAAGTGATTGCGTGCTGATCAACCCACGTAGAGACCTGCTTATCTCGAGACTCAATCTCGATCACACGGCTTCTGACACTGCGGTTGTCTTCTTCTTCCACTAATGACTCTTCCAGATCGAATTTCTCTTGCGAGTGCTTACTCTGGAGTTCCAGCTGTTTCTTCTCCAGCTCCAGTTGCTTTTTCTCTATCTCCTGTTGTTCAGCAAGTCGTTTCAACTGTATATTCGCCCTACGACTCGACGTGGTTGATCGTACTGATGGTGCTGTCGTAGGTCCGAGACATCTCGAGCAATTCCATTCCTGGTCTCTTACCGCATCAGTGACACCAGCACAGGTATAATGCCACCACAAAGTACGTTTATCGCAAGCCACGAGATTATCCGCAGTATTCGGTCGCTTACATGCGACGCAAAGGTACCCTGGGCGGGGTTTTGAGTTGACCTCAAGTTGATCTGTATTCATATCGATACTAAATCTTGAAGTTTTGTTACGTTGCAAAAAACCAAACACTACTCTTGATAGACAATTTATTTATCAATTGCTTCAAGCTGAAAACAGTATCAACGTGAATGTAGGATGATTTCATTTAACAATTATTACTTACATTTAGTAGTGTATAATAAGGCCAACTTTCTCATCAAACGACCGAAATTTGTAACTTTACAATCTGCTGAGGTTAATAAAGAAATATAGTAACTTTTTAGCAATATTAACTTCATAGTGACCTACCGCTCTTCACCAGGGGTAATCCTCACACCAAATAATTCGGGTAGATTTTCGAGCATCGAACTCGTTCTAAATTAGCCAATAAATAATTATATATAAATCTAGCATCGATTTTCTCTGATTTCCTAACCTACCAGCAATTCGGGAAATATTTTGGACCGCTTCAAATGCTTTTGATCGCAATAATTTAAGCTGTAGTTTATAAATAAGAAATTATAAGTTACAATATTAATTTTCTATTGTAACAACTTACATTTTAGATTTTAGAATGGATTTATAAGGAGAAACAAATTTTCAGGAGCACACTATCTTGATCAGATCATTCCAATTTAGCTTATGAATAGTTTATAAAACAATCAAACTGCATTGTTCTTATTGTAGTACAAGTAGCTCGAGCGTCTCTGGTGTTGATGGAGCAAGCTTCCTTTTGACCAGTTGTCTGCTGTATAGGCAATACGGGCCGGGTTGCCGGTGCTGTGGTCGTAGCAACACCATCAGTTTCGAAATTTTGGTTCAACCGTAGCAATCGAAATTGCAGGTGAACTAATCGCTCAACTGTGGAAATTCTGCTTTTCGTGCTTTCCTGTTCTCTAACGATTCTCTAATTATCCCTAACTTCTCAGCTATCTGTTGAAACTCTGCTTCTCGAGCATTTTCTTGCAACTGCCGAGTAACAAAATTGTTCGTCTCACGTTCTACTTTCTTCACAGCCCGTAATTTTCTTTTTTTCATATCCCTAGATTCACCACTAGAAAATTCAACGTTGCGTAAAACGAGCGCATGCTCAATCTCATCATCAAGAAGATGGATCGCGTTCATCGAACGGTACTGTTGATCATATTCAGACTGCATTGTGCTTCAATAGGAATCATATAAAACAATTCAATAAAAATTCAGCTATTTACTATAAAATTAATTAAAATAAAAAATTCACGTATAAATACTAAATAATAAAAATTCAACTAAGAATTTAGTCAAAACTTAAGTAATCCAATAAATTTGTGCTATCTTTTGAGTTGTTTTGTATTGTGTATTCTTAGTTCATTCAGGACCTTTAAGAAATGTTCCAGTGTAATTGAATCTGTGTTAGTCCTTCCGGATTAAAAATCCGATGCCAATTCCAAAATATGTTCCAGTCACCGAGATTTAACTAATTTAAACTGATTGTCGTGCTCTCCTTTTACTTCTTGTGCACTTTCACGAACCCGATTGTAGCCAATGTCTTAGAGCTTTAAATCACCAACTCGCGCACTATTATTAGCTTTAGATAGTGTAGCGTATCACAACTAATTGAATATGATCTCACCCACCGCCTAACCAAAAAAATCCTTAGATATTTTTTTTAATCGTCCTCCGATTACCTGTCACGATTTTAACGTTGGTCGCCAAGTGAGACTAGAAGAGACTTACTCTGGCTCAACCAAGACTCCCGGATAACTAGTTCAGTAGCAAGAGAACCCTGAACTGAGTCACAGGGCCGGCATGCTACTGGGTAATTCGGAGGGGCACGCGGAACAAAGTGTGCAGAAACTGTGTAATTCTTATTGTGACCAGGACTATTGAAAGAATGGATGCTAAACTGAAATTATTTAAACAATTATTTCACGGAACTAAACAATTATTTTACGGAACTAAAAGTTTTATTGGGCTATTGTGGGGTATGTGGTGTGGTTTCTGCTGCTTTGGTACGTTCTGTTGCAGGACGTTGGCGAGCGCTCGCGGATGGTGGTGATCTACGTTGGTGGCGTTGGTATTCGTTGACCACGATGGTGGATCGGTGGCTTGTGGGCCGGATTGTCCTTCGACAATGGCGGAACGGGGACTTCGATTGTCCCGATACAATAGCGACTGTTGATATAGCGGAGTTTGGGCTTGGGTTCGTGGGTTGCGATGGCGGTTCGCAACCGGTGAAGCTACCGGTAGTAGCTTTTCTGGGTCAACGGCGTCCTTCTTCGTTGACTCGATCGATGGACCACGGACGAGACCGTATTGGCCACACCGAGAAGGGTAATTCCTCCTTTACGATTAGGACATGTAGTCCGAGGATATTGGTCGTCTTTGACAATTAGACCAAGATAGCCTGAACTATCTTGGTCGACTATCTTGGTCGTGACGATCGTGAGGCTCTGTGAAACAACAGTAAAAAAAAAGGTCCTGACGAATCACTGGGCTGTTTCTAGAAAGCATTTCACTTTTGGGTTCAACACGTTTGGGTTTTTGCACTCACATTGTGATCGCACGCACGCCGGTTTACTAATGATTAATGCTTGACGATCTCGATCAAAAAGGGCCCTCCGTTTCCCATTTCATTTTCCACCCGTTCCATATTTTCTCAAATTTCCTTCCTTATCACCACCCACCCGTATTCATATTCGTCACCCATTCAATTTCTTCCCACAGTGTACCACGACACCCTTTCAGTCTTGTTACCATTAAACATAATTTTAAATTTATTCAAAAATCGTAAAATTCGACATTTAGTTAACTCTACTAATACAAACTTATACATTTTGGTTTATACATTCAAAATATTTAAGTAAAACATCCTTCTAATCCTACTAACTTTAACACGAACACTACAGCTTCAACAACAACATGCACAATATAAAATCTTCGCATATTGTAACCAAACGGTTACAGTTCTTAAATTACATCGATTAGATTTCGGACGAAGAACTGCAGCCGATTGAGGGGTTTCTTAATCCATGCTAGCACGACCGTACTGTCGCACCACAGCACAACGCTCCGAACCGATATATTTATGGCCGGAAATACCTTCTGCACCAACCGGGTTAACAGCAGAGCTGCGCGCTGCTTCTTCTGTGGGATTGTTACGAACGCGACATCGAAATTATTATTGCCAAATATTAAATCAACCAAAACCTCACTTTCGGTCATTGCTCCTAGTAGAAAATGAAGATTAAAACAGAACTCCTTCTCAGAAGGATGCAAAAGGAGAGGAAAATATAATACATAGTTCACCGATAGGGATGCAGCTGCAAGCCACAAACATTGCCTAAATAAATAGCCACTCTAAGCGATCTGCCTACCACAACAAGTGCACCAAAGGCACACCCGCTCCAAGGCAAGAGAACGTCTTTCCTTCTAGGCCTAATCTAATAAGCACGCCGGGACTCTGGCTCAATCCCATGCACCTACATATGTACATCATAAATTACATCCGTTTTTTCTCCCTTCGCTTTCGCTCGTGCGCATCGCATGTAGTTGAAAAGCAGTGCAGAGCCATGCGCTGGCATAGGCCTGCAAAATAGAAAAAGGCGACGAGCTACGTAAAAGAAATGTAAATGAATCAAGCAAAGGATTCGACGCTCTCGAATCGACCTATGTATGACGGCAGCAATGAAACGACCCGCAACGAGGCGTTTGTCGAATGCACCGAAAATAGTTCCAAAATAAGGAGAAAAGAGCTACGGCCAAAAATATAAACAAGATAGCAGCGGAGCCAGGTCTCCAGGAAAAAGGTAATAAAACCTGAAATAGGTTGAAAACAACTGCCGCACCAACGACGGAGGAAGAAAAATATCAACCCCCGCAAGGGCATAAACGCGTACAACGTGATGCATTGGTGGATGAGAAAACCCAGGCAAGGAAAAAACTTACATTAAAAATAAACCCAAAAAATAGGCAAATAGGAGAAACGACGCTGTCAACACAGGCAAGATAAGGCTACAGGTCCATACCTCCGCGGGAATGCATGACCGAAAGAGAGGGAAATATAGACCAATGCAAAGAAAATGCATCTGGAAAACCATGCGTGGGAGGAAAGACGCACATGTGCGTCTGGCTGGAAAGCCAATTCACTTAGGCTTAGGTCCTATAAAAGGACAACTTCTAGATGATAATAAACAGTTCTTGTTGAGCTACGATACCACATCCATGCTTTCCTTCGAACTCCCTGTCAAGGCTGCATAGCTCTGACCGGAAATCCGACATCTGATAGAATTGCCTTCGGAATTTCGTACTGTCTCTAAATTGTTAGGCAACTAGGACCCGAACTCTACTATCAGCGGAACCCGGCTCGGAGACAGGAGCACTTGGCTGACATTTCCGACCAAGGAGGTGTTTTCTCTAAGACACAATCCCTAACAGAGGAACTCAGCAAGAGCGCCGGAACACTCCTCACACTTTGTTCATACAGCGTGGACCTTCGCGTTTTGGCGGGGAAATAGCTCCAAGGCTCGACCTTCATCTCGGAACCACAATATCCCGACCATTTAGGTTCAGAGCCACCACCGTATTTTCCGCCCCGTTGCACGCTGGCGCAACAAATGGTGGCTCCAGAGAGGAATCTCTTCCAGATCCTCTGAAAAAGTTTATTCGAACTAGTGAAGTGAGGTGTGCAAACAAAAAGAAAAGGCCAATACAGGCTAAAATAAAATACTATTATAGTGTCACTGTTTCACCAAGTGGACGGAACTACTACTACCTGGCGGAGGCGGTTTGTTAAAATAAAGGTAAGCCCAGAATAACAATAAGATAAGGCATGCTCCCCCTTTTAACCAAACCTAAAATTTAACACCCCAAATCGCGCTAACAAGTGAAATGTTTTATCCGAAAAATTGAAAGACCCACTCGAAAATACATCACAGGGTCTCATCCAAAAAAACTCCAGACCCACCCGAAAACCATCACAGGGTCAGAATTTATTTCGATACAAGAGTATCATCGCTAGTCGATTGAACTCTGAAGAATTTTTCGACGCCTTGTTACACACATTGTCCGTAACAAGGTTTTTTAACCCAACACTATCAGTACCCGCGCTACGAGTTCAAAATTTAATTATGAGCAATCTTATGCGAGAAATTAATTCTATCGCAGAAAGATTTAACGAAATCGATCGCCAGGTATCATTAGTTAAAGCGACCAAGGAATATAAAGACTGGTCTAAAAAACCTATTCCACGAGGCAAATTAAGCTCCAAGCAGTTCACGGTCACTCTCTGGAAAGGAACCGCGAAGGAGCAAAAATACAAGCAGTCAATTACAAAGCTGTTTGTACAAGAAAATAAGAAGGGTTATTAACCCTCGAAAGGCACGATCGGCTGGAAAATCTTTTCTCATTAGAGAACAAGAATAAGTTGCCGATCAGCACAAAAGAGAAGGGTTTATAACCCGTGAAACGAGTTGTAGATACTCAAAAATAAAGAAAAGCACGATCGGCTGGAAAATCTTTTCTCATTGAAGAACAAGAATAAGTTGTCGATCACCGCTTGAAAGAGAAGGGTTTATAACCCGTGAAAAGAGTTGAAGATTTTCAAAAAGAAGAAAAGCACGATCGGCTGGAAAATCTTTTCTCATTGAAGAACAAGAATAAGTTGTCGATCACCGCTTGAAAGAGAAGGGTTTATAATCCGTGAAACGAGTTGTAGATACTCGAAAATAAAGAAAAGCACGATCGGCTGGAAAATCTTTTCTCATTGAAGAAAAAGAATATGTTGTCGATCGCAGCACAAAGAAAAAAAGGGTTCATAACCCACGAATCAGTCTACGGACTTAAAAGGTTTATAACCACAATATTTGAGCAGTGATCGATTCTCACCTGAGAAGGAAGTCGAGTTGTCGATCACAGTGAACAAGCTCAACGAACAAGATCTAGAACATTCAGTAAACCTGAGAAGAATAATAATAAATTAAATTCCAAACCAAAAGAATAATGGCTACCAAGATTAGCTTAATAGATAATGTCGTAGGACATTGTCGACTATGCACTTAGAAAATGATGTGCAAGATATGGTCGCTTGTGATAAATGCGACCGGTGGTTCCATTACGGATGTGTAAAACTTACGTAGTCGCCACCAAAGCACGGACCATGGCTATGTGTAAAAGGCAAACTGAAGAACAAGAAAAGCTAGCACATGCACAAGAAATGGCTAGCGTAAAAAAGACCCTAATCGAATTATCGCTAGAGCTGGAAATAAGAACCAAGGCACAGCGAAAGTCTGAAGTACACTTCTCTTCCATAGAAGCCGAGCTAGCCCACTACAAGGACAAGCTCGAGAATAAAAATACACAAAAGGAGAACCAACAAGACGTTCTCCTTGATATTGCTGAAGCAATATCATTAAATAAGTCAAGAAGAGAAAAATCTGATGAAGAAGGAAACTCGGTAGCGTTATATATGAGGCGTCAAGAAATGACTCTACCGACATTTAATGGGAATTCCAGAGAATGGCCTGCCTTTAAAAAGGTATTTGAAGCTACTTCTGACCAAGGCAAATATTCAAACCTGGAGAACTTAATCCGGCTTCAAAGAGCCCTTGAGGGACCAGCAGCCAGAATGGTCCAACCGTTAATGCTAGATCAGGCAAATGTGCCACAAATAATTGAGCGACTGAAAAAACTATTCGGGTAACCTAAAAGGGTATATAAGGAACTTAGCAAGGACCTTGAAAGAATCAAGGCAGGAGGAAGCTGGACAGTTATGGAAATTTACCGACAATTTGGAAGGTTTTGTCGCTCATCTAACTGCTTCAAACCAGTTAGAATATTTAAACGATCCTAGATTAGTCGAGGATCTAATAAATAAACTTTCACACGACACTCAAATAAAATAGTGAAATTGTCAATACGAGAAGGAAAAGGCATCGAATAAGTCACTACCAAAACCGCACACAACTACCAACTCGAGAACCCATGAAGGATAACATAAATCGTCGAAAAGAACTAATCTTGATCAAGCCAAACACGCTCACCCAACAGCCTAAAAAGATCAGTAAAAGGAATGGGGAAAACAGACCCCACTACGTGAACCATCACAGAGAAATGGATGAATCTAAAATACAAACGGAATCAACAAGTAGAAAAAGAGAAGCGGAAGAGGCAGAAGCCAATACGTCTTACGGTCAAAGAACTAAGGGATAGAATGAACGCGAAAGCAAAACCGCGTAGAAAAACCAATATGACCAGAATCCATGCGCCTTGGCACTTAACTATTTTGATGTTGTTATATTTTATAGCATCTGCAATGGGAACAACACAACCCTCAGGTCTTATCGCCTACGATTGTGCCAACCCCGACGTCAACATGACTAGCTACTCTCTGTTAGATGTGACGTCGTGTATGCCTTCCACTAGAAATTTATCAATTTAGGAGATACCCATCCAGGTCCTCCAAAGAAGCGCGAAAAGTACGGCTATGGTTTCACGATGCAAAATGATAATAAGACGATCTATTCGACACTGTGGAATGCATTCACATGTATCGGATTACGAGAGAAGCTATGCATACATAGTGAAAGATTTCACACCCGATGAATGTTGTATTAGGGTGGGGCTTATTTGGAAAAAATAATCGGGCACAAGTTTTCCCATGTGGAAAATGATCTTTAGGGTCCATCAGATGACATACTAAAATTTCATTTTTTTTTCGTTAAGGTTCGTGCCGAAATGGGCCTAAGTGCAAAATGTCGAACGGTGGCAAATATCGACCAACGTAATTTTGTGACCCTAAAGGGCGAAAATTTTGTCGGTTTTGCGGTATCTCTCAACGCTTTTGAGATATAAGCCTCAACAATGAATGTGTGTTTGTACCTACGCCAACATATTTGAACTTTCGCAAGCAACATCTTTGCTGTACATTTATAAAGTCAAAATTATATACTGAAATAAAGCAGATAGAAAGAGAGCGAAAGGAGGGAGATTTAGAGAGAGAGAGAGAGAGAGAGAGAGAGAGAGAGAGAAAGAAAGAAAGAAAGAGAGAATGATCTTATAATTGAGAGTACACATGGATCTTGAACGTATTTAAACGTATTTATGTATTGATTAATATTGAACTCATAAAATTACGTGTCATGTCGAATACTGATTAACAATAGTTGTTTTTAATTGAAAACATAGATCTACAGTCGATAACGAGAACGATCAAATAATGTTACGCCACGGACTAGTATGTCAATATTCACATGGAAAATGCCTAGATTCAGAAGATGGTTACTCCAAGTGGGATGTAAGCATAAATCAACGATGCGAAGATGTCGATTTCGAAGTCATCTATGAAGGCACCGTAAACAAGACTACCAATTTAGACGGAAAATCAAATGCCAGAGCAGTTTACACCTCGATATCCGACTCTCATCTATTTTCAATCCAGACAAAAGACCCAGCAAAAATATGCGGCTATACCGAATATAATACAGATCATTCACGAATATTCATCCTGGTGTCTGCAGAAATAAAATCACCATTTTTGAGGCGACCATCAAATATGAAAAATCATGACATATTTACGTATTTCAATTCCAAAATAACACTTGTCGAGAACTACGTTGGACAAAAATTAGATGACGTTTACAGCACAGTAATGACCGAGATGTGTAAACTCGACAAGGCCATGTTAGAAACAAAACTTACACTAGCTAGGATTAATCCTACCGAGTTTGTGACTAGTCTTATAAAAAGAACAGGTTATTCAGCAGTCGTGGCAGGCGAAGTATTGCACGTGCTGGAATGCAAACCAGTCTACGTGCAACCCTTTGCCACAGAAACATGCTATCAAGAGCTGCCAGTCAAATACGGAAACTTTACTATGTACTTAATGCCAGTTACGCGGACCTTGCAAAATAGGGGAACGGAAATCGAGTGTACACCACTACTACCCGCAAAATTTCAATCCGGCGGTCGTTGGTACACTTTCGATGGGAAAATTCGAGAAACCACCCCGCCTAACAAGCTGACCACAGACATAGTAACTAAATGGACTTACACACAATTACCAAATTTGATGGAAAGTGGCATCTACGACGCGGATAGCTTAAGTAAGATGCGGACAATGATTTACGACCAAGGTGATCGACGTATAGCGTCTAATGTACTACACAAAATATTAACAGGACAAAACCCCAGTAAACAAGGTTTTCATTTCGATGCCTTGATTTCAGAAAAGATAATTGACAATATAACTACACCCAAAATACTGGAAGCAGGCACTATTTGTTCGTTCCAAAAAACATCATTTCTTGCCCGTGTTTCTGTCAACAGTATATATCCAAGACACAAACCATACTGTCTTAGAGAAAATCATGCTATAAACTAGTTCAACGCGCACACACACCAGAGCATCATTTATATCGTTTGCCTTCTGTTTACAATTTTTACACTATTAACATTATCAGCACGGAATTGTGTGTAAACATGATTCAAAAATCACCACTACATCTTCAAGAATTGAGTTATTAATATCGAATCCGTTTTTCAACCTAGGCTGGGACTAGTTATGTACAACATGTGATACCCGAACTTCTTGTCAGCGCAAACCTAAATCCAATACGAGCTACAATTAAAACCATACACATTGACTTGCAACACACAACAAGACAACCTAATCTTGATACCCGATTAAGGTTGGAACTGAATCAGAAACAAATTCGCTTATCAGATGTTTATGTTTATTTATTTTTACGAAGTGGCAGTTCAACTTTACGGTAAGGATTTAATTATTGAAAAAACTGTACTGTTTCTAGGTACAATCCAAGGATCCGGATAATAGTGTCAACCACTTCAAGCGGTAAATAGCTTTTCATCTTTTCGAAACAAAACCACTGCTATACGGTTTTAGCTTACATGTAAGTATCACAAACATTTTGTGAACAGGAAAACGGTAGAGAAAAGCTACGGCCTAATCCTCCAATGTTTTTGCAAGCGACGTTTTTGCCGTTTTCACAGCCGCCTCCCATAGGCCACCAAAATTAGGTGCTCTTGGCGGAATAAAGTGCCACTGGATTTTGTGTAGGTTGCATTCATTGGTGATGGCTTCTCTGGTGCGTTTTGCTTCGAACAGACGGTAGAGTTCGGCTAGAGTGTTCCTTGCCCCTTGGAAATTCGTACCGTTGTCAGAGTGGATTTCAGCTGGCATTCCATGACGTGCGATGAAACGACGTAAAGCTGCGATGAAGGCCTCCGAAGACAAATCGCAGACCAGTTCGAGGTGTACGGCCTTGGAAGCAAAACAAACGAAAACGGCAATGTATGCCTTTCTTGCTGCTGCTCGTCGATGCACAGGTTTCAGGTAAACAGGTCCGCAGTAGTCTACTCCGACCACGGTGAAGACTCTGCTCGGTGTGGTGCGAGGCTTCGGTAGTTGACCAACGGGTTGTTTTACAGGGACAGGGTTTTGGCGAAAGCATTGCGGACACTTGCGACACACAATATTGGCGATTATTTTACCGTTCACCGGCCAGAATTCTTGCTGCATCGTTGCTAGAGTCATGCGAGGACCAAAGTGCATGCATAGTTCGTGGTAATGTCTAGTGATAAGGCGTGTGAGTGGGTGAGTTTTTGGAAGGATCATAGGGTGCTTTGTTTGGTAGTTCTCTGAGGAATTTTTGAGTCTGCCGCCGAGTCGGATAATGCCGTTTTCGTCGAGGAAGGGACCAAGCAGTTTTAGGGGTGATTTGCTGGAAACGGATCCGGTTTGTGTCAGCTCCTTCAACTCTTCGTTGAACATCTCCTGCTGCGCAATCTTTGTTAACAGTTGCTTGGCGTGCTCCAGTTCCCCGACTGCAACGAATAGGTACGGGTGCGAATAAGGTTTGCGACGACATCGTTCCACAAAACGAAAAACCAAAGCGGTTATCCGAACCAGCTGCCAGAAGGACGAGTAGCGATGAAACAGAAAGAGATGCTCCAATGATTGCTGTACCATGAGTATTGTTTTTCGGCGTTCGAGAAGATCTTCTGATGGAGTTCCTGCTGCTTGTTTGGGCCAATTTTCTTCCATTTTTGCAAGCCAAGAGGGGCCACAGCGCCAGAGTGTATTCGCTACAAATTCTCGAGGTAGCATTCTGCGTGAAACGAGGTCCGCTGGGTTGTCGATTTCCTTGACATGATTCCAACAGTGTCCGTGTGTTAGTTTTTGTATTTCGGACGTTCGATTTCCGATGAAGGTTTGCCAAGTATTGGGTGGTGCCTGGATCCAGTGTAATGTGACGGTTGAGTCCGACCAAAACCAGCAAGGTGTACCCTCCATCCGCTGCGCTGCTGAAACCTTGGAGTAGAGTTTTGCTCCCAAAAGAGCAGCACAGAGCTCAAGTCGAGGTAGACTAAGCCGTTTAAGTGGCGCTACCCGGGATTTAGCCGCAATGAGCTCAATTTTGAATTGTCCGTCCTTGCCAGTAGAACGAGCGTATATGCAGGCACCATACCCTACTTCAGATGCGTCAGTGAAAACGTGAAATTGTGTAGAAATCGAATCTGGTAGAAAAATATATCGAGAAGCCTTGAAGTTTTCCAGGAGAGGCAATTGTGTTGCAAATTCTTGCCATTTAATTGCCACATCTTCCGGTACTGGATCGTCCCAATCAATAGTGAGAAGCCAAAGATGTTGCATTTGGATCTTGGACCATGCTACAACTGGCGAGATCAATCCAAGTGGGTCGTAGAGCTTCGCGATTGCCGAGAAGATTTTGCGTTTCGTCCAACTGGTATCGTTTGTAGATGGTTGAACCTCGATGCACATTTGGTCTGATCCTGTTTCCCATCCTACCCCCAGCGTTTTGACTTTTTGATCGGCTTCGAAGTGCAATGTTGTGTCTCCTCCAAGGGCTTCGATGGGCAAACCTTTCAAAATATCCGGATTATTCGAGCACCATTTCCGAAGTTCGAGGCCCCCTTCTGCTAACAAGGCTTGCACTTCCCTTTCTCCTCCAAGGGCTTCGATGGTCATGCACAGAAAGTGATCCAAGAATCTCAATTGAACGGCAAGTTTTATTTGATGATTTCGATGAAAGGCTACAACATGGTATGACAAAGCGTGAAATTAATGAATGCTGACCCTCACTGTTTTGAAAAACAAAAGCTGCGTTCCCTTATTTATTACTTTCATTAGCCAATGTGGGTCCTCAGGGTATTTAAGAATGTTTCAATTTAAACGAAAACCATTCGCCAACTCATGTTGTCTCCAATTTAAGTTTCTTTTCGCCTTCTAGGGTAAAATGGTATTCCTATGTGTTTCTCATCGGTAGCACAGTACTGATGTATTGCATATTACTTCAATCAGTTCAAGTTTGTACTACCTACTAAATGCTAGGATGGGACGGTGCATCATTGATGTTGGAACTGGACAATGTGTCTTTCGTTTATGATAATTCCAACAATTTTAAATCATTTAACTCATCATTTTCAAACAAACCATAAAGTGGAAAATTGACCGCTGAAATGCATATTTCGCTTTTCGTTTTTCAGGATAACATTGTTGGAAGAAGATTCGTATTGAAGGATCTTATTTCCATTTTTATTTCTGTGCTTAAGGGTTTGCACAACCGCTTTGGTAATGTACGTCAACGTCCTAGAAATCATGGAGGTTGCCTTCAAATATACATACACACATACATATAATCCAAAAGTTATAAGCTGAAACAATAAATTGGAGTGACAGAGATGTCAGTGTGCATTGAATTCCCTTTGCGTAAAAAGTGATCCATTAGCAACGAGGTTTTGCAAGTAATTTCTAAAATGTAAGTCTACGTGTGATAAAACGATCCAGCTGTGTCTGTGAACTACATGTTCCAAGATGCCAGAAGTATTGAGTTGCAAAGATGATCTAGGCTACCCAATATAACTTGCATTCAAAGTATGTACAATCAAAACTGAATCATTTGGTAATGTTTTGGTATAGTAAACAAGGAGGTTTGTAGACCAAATCAGAAACGAGTAATGGTAAGCAGAGGCCATCCAAAACTGCAGGGGTTTTAGCTTTGGTGAACTATAATCAAATTCTTTAGTCGACTATTGTCGAGTATTAGTACACGACACTGAAAAAGTCTGCACATTGTATACGAAGTACGCGTATCTGTCAAGATAAGCAATAAAGGTAGTTGGAATTAAATGGAACTTACTAATCTTTCTTTCGTTTTTCTAGTAGATCTAAGCTGAAAGAAACATTTAGTAGAAAGGAAGATGCAGGGTATTAATGAGCTACATCAAATATTAATCTTGGAATCATAAGTGTAACAAGGGATCCAATATTTTTTTTTACCCACAATATAAAGTTAAAAGATCCATGCTGCTAGAAATGTTGAGTTCCACATACATATGTGTATGTGTTCCAAAGAATGTTCATCGAGGTTTCACGCGTTAGCCCATCCACGAATCGTCGCCAGTATCCGCGTTTCTTGGTCTTGATGAGGCTCGTTTGTGTTCGAGAGCCGTGTATACTTCGAAGTGCTCAGCATTTCCTTATATGTTTCTTAATTATTGGGCTGGTTCATACCGTCGTAGTCTCTCAGATACTTTTTTTTTAGGTATTTTCGGAACTTATCCGGGATTGAGATTAGAACTCGTGACTTTGGCGTGAGAGGTATGAATGTACATCGCTAAGCCGTGTTCACCCTGTTCCATAAATAGTTCTTACTATAATTTTTTTAAATCTTTATCCTTTAGATCATGTGTGACAAGTGATCTTTATTTTTGTTTTCCTGTCTTTAAGAAACATGTTTCTGGAAGTCCAAAAAAAAACACTAATACTTATTTTTACTTCAAGATTTTGTTTTTGTTTGAGATTTACAGTATCGAAATTTAAGAATTTAGAGGATGCTGGGTACCGTTCTTCTGAAGAATCAAGAGACTATGATAAACAAATGCAGGTTGGAGTTGAGTTAACCCACTGATCGAGATCCTATAAAAAATGCTTGAAATATACGGATCAAGATCTATAAGTGTAACAAACCATCTTTCCAAACTATTTGGATATAGTACATATCCGAAACTAACTGCAGTTGAGTCTAAAGATCAACAGGCAAAACTAAAGATATATAGAAAGTTTGTGGATTACAACTCCTTGTAGATAAGGTCTTAAGATATTCAAACATAACCAGATATGTTGGTAATTTTTGAATTTGGGCCATATTCCTCGAGGTTTAGAGATCTAAGCCAAATTATGAACCGCGGTGAATGATTCTATTTCGTCGTCTAAGAATGCCCTGGAGTTGAAGTTATCAAATCTTCAAGCGTTATCAGATATGTGATGATAGTTTCAGATTTGGTTCATATTCCTAGAAGTTATGAGATGTAAGTAAAATGATAAACTGAGTTGAAGCATAACCGAACACAACTACTAGCATAACCGAGGATAAGTTAGTAGTTTATGGCTGCAGTCTATATTTCTACAGGTTAAGAGGTTTAAGTTACATCCAAGGAATGATTGTTTTTGTCATTCACGAACGCCTTGGAGTTGAAGTGTTATGATCTACAAGAATAACCATGCATTCGGTTCATATTCCTAGAAATTCAGAGATCTAAGTAAACTCGTACATTAGATTGAATGGATATTCTGTATCATCCAAGGACTCCCTCAAAATTAAGTCGTGATATTTACAAACTGATCAGAGATATTCTGGTAGTTTGGGGATGCGGTGCATATACGTAGACCTACTGAGAAATTCTTTGTAGTAAGAGCTAAAAACATATCCAATGGTTTGTTTGGAGAGACGTTATGTTTGCAAAGGATACACACTTAGAAAATTTTGCAGTGTTCGGTAATTTTTTACCGAACTTTCAACAGCTGAACAGTTCGGTAATACGATTTAACAGAATTCGGTAAAATTTCAGCTGTCGAAATTTCGGTAAAAAATTACCGAATACTGTAAAATATTCTAAGTGTGTAACTTGGAAAAACTTTAACGTATATATATATAAAATTTGGGAGCCGGGAAAGGTTCTAATGATGGCTTGAGACCCCTCCCTTCACTGGAAAGGGGGCTACCATAAAAATGAAACACTTATTTCTTCATAACCCAAGACCTAATCAAGCAAAACAAACCAAATTAAGCACGTGTGAGTTTTTGAAGGCAAGAAAGGTTTCTATGGTAGCTTGAGAACCCTCCCCGTTTTGAAAAGGGGGGCTCCCATACAAATAAAACACAATATTCTGCATAACTCCGGAACTAATCAAGCAAACGGAACGAAATTTAGCATGTGTTGGTTTTTGAAGACAAAAAATTTTCTATGTTGGTTTAAAACCCCTCCACTTCTTGGGGGGGCTCCAATACAAATGAAATACAATGTTCTGCATGACTCGAGAACTAATCAAGCAAATGGAACCAAATTTAGTATGCGGGGGCTTTTAAGACAAAATATGGTTCTATGTTGATTTGAGACCTCTCCTCTTTTTGAAAGGGGGGATCCCATGCAAATGAAACGCAAATCCCTGCATAACTCGAGAACTAATCAGGGAAATGGAATTAAATTTGGCATGTGGAAGTTTTTGAAGGAGAGAAATGTTTCTATGGTGATTTGAGACTCTTACGCCATATCAGGAGGCAGGGGGGGGGGGCTCTTAAACAAATGGAACACAAATTTCTGCATAACTCGAGAACTAATAAAGCAAATGGAACCAAATTTGGCATGTGGAGGTTTTTGTAGGCAATAAATGTTTCTACGGTGGTTTGCGACCCCCTCATCTTTGGAAGAAGGGGCTCTCATACAAATGAAATACGAATTTGAGCAAAACATGAGAATTATTTCAACAGGTATGACTAATTTTAGGCCTCCCCCCCCCCGCATCTAGAAAGGGTGCTCCCACACCAATGAAACACAAATTTCTGCATAACTCGAGAACTTATCAAGCAAATGGAATCAAATAGGGTTGATATATATATATATATATATATATATATATATATATATATATATATATATATGGGTTGTGGGGTTTTTGGAATCAAGAAATGTTTCGGTTCAGTAGATTTCAAGTCTATTAGGTTCAGACGGACAGACAGACAGACAAAAATCCAATCCATAATATTCAAATATATATATATATTTCTGAATATTAATCTGAAAATATTAAATGAATGAACATTACATAGAACTGACGCTTTTTTTTAATGAGTTTTTTTTGAGTAATAAGGAGTTCAAACTCCTATCAGAACATTCTTCTCACCCAGACAATAGACAGTTTGTGGCTTAGTTACCTGAATAATTCTCAGGATTGGTTGAACTTTGTGTTTGAATTCACCATAGAAACATTTCTTTCATTCAAAAAACCCTGCTTACCATTTTTGATTCCATTTGCTTGATTAGTTCTCAAGCTATGCTGAAATTTGTGTTTCATTTGTATGCGAGCCGGAAGGGGGAAGCAGTCTCAAACAATCATAAGAACCTTCCCCAGCCCCAAAAATACCTGTATGCATTTTTTCACTCCAATCGGTTAGACAGACAGTCAGACAGAAATCCATTTTAATATATATAAAAATCCTGTTTCCAATAACCCCCACATGCCAAATGTGGTTTCATTTACTTGAATAGTTCTCGAGTTATGCAGAAAATTGCGTTTCATTTGTATGAGAGCCCTCCCCCCCCTTTTCAGAGGGCAAAGGGGTCTCAAACCACCATAGAAATATGTCTGACCTTCAAAAAAATCCACATGCTAAATTTGATTCCATTTGCTTTATAAGTTCTCGAGTTATGCAGAAATTTGTGTTTCATTTGTTTGAGAGCCCCCTCCCTTTCAGAAGGCGGAAGAGTCTCAATGACCATAAAACATTTCTCTCCTTCAAAAACCTCCATATGCCAAATTTGGTACCATTTTCTTGATTAGTTCTCTAGTTATGCATAAATTTGTGTTTCATTTGTATGGGAGTCCCCTCCCTTCAGAAAATGGGGGGGTCTCAATTAAGTATTGAAACTGTATTCATCCACAAAAACCTCCACATGCCAGATTTGGTTCAATTTGCATGATTAGTTCTCGAGTTATACAGAAGATTGTATTTCATTTGTATAGGAACCCCCCTTTCAGGGCGAAGAGAAATCTGAAACCATCATAGAAACCTTTCTTACCTTTAAAACCTCACACATGCTAAATTTGGTTTCTTTTGCTTGGGGTCTCAAACCACCGTAGAAACATTTTCGCCTACAAAACCTCTACATGCCATATTTGGTTCCATTTATTTGATTAGTTCTTGAGTTATGCAGAAAATTGTTTTTCATTTGCATGAGAGCCGCCTTTTCTAAAGGCGGGAGGGATGCCGAACTATAATAAGATCCTTTCCCGGACCCAAAAACCCCTGCATACAAATTTGCATAGCGGTAGGGATAGTTCTCATGTTTGGTTTAAATTTGTGTTTCGTATGTATGGTAGCCCCCCTTTTCAGAGTGAGGAGAGGTCTTAAATTACCACAAAAACATTTCTTGCCTTCAAAAACTCACCCATACCAATTTTGGTTCCATTTACTTGATTAGTTCTTGAGTTATGCAGGAATTTGTTTTTCATTTGCATGGGATCCCATCCTTTCTAGAAGCGGAAGGGCTCTCTAACTATCATAAGATGCTTTCCCGGACCCAAAAACCACTGAATACAAATTTGCAAAGCAGTAGGTATAGTTCCATGCCTTAAAAAACTCGTCCATTCCAAATTTGGTTCCATTTGCTTGATTATTTCTCGAGTTATGCAGAAATTTGGGTTCCATTTGTTTGAGAGCATCCCCTCCCCTCTTCCTCTTCATATGACGGAAGAGTCTCAAATCACCATAGAAACATTTCCCTCCTTCAAAAACTTCCACATGCGAAATTCGGTTCCATTTCTCTTAATAGTTCTCGAATTATGCAAGGAATTGCGTTTCATTTGAATAGGTTCCCCTCCTTTCAGAAAGGGGTGGGGTCTCAAATCAACATAGAACAATTTTTTGTCTTCAAAAACCACCACATACTAAATTTGGTTCCATTTGCTTGATTAGTACTCGAGTCATGCAGAATAGTGTATTTCATTTGTATCGGAGACCCCCCCCCCCCCTTTAGGATGGAAAGGAGTCTCAAACCAACATAGAAAAAAAAATTTGTCTTAAAAAACCACCACATGCTAAATTTCGTTCCGTTTGCTTGATTAGTTCCCGAGTTATACAGAATATTGTGTTTTATTTGTATGGGAGCCCCCTCTTTTATGACGGGGAGGGTTCTCAAACTACCATAAAAACCTTTTTTGCCTTCAAAAACTCACACATGCTAAATTTGGTTTCTTTGGCTTGATTAGTTCTCGAGTTGTGTAGAAATTTGTGTTTCATTTGTATGGGAGCCCCCCTTTCCAGTGAAGGGAGGGGTCTCAAGCCATCATAAGATTATTTTCCGGCCCCACAAATCTCTGCATACAAAATTTCACGCCGATCGGTCCTTCCGCTCGCGAGTTAAATCGTGACAAAGGAAACCCCAACTCATTTTTATTATATAGAAGATATATATATATATATATATATATATGTATATACATATATATATATATATATATATATATATATATATATATATATATATATATATATATATATATATATATATATATATATATATATATATATATATATATATATATATATATATATATATATAATATATATATATATATATTTTTTTTTTTTTTTTTTTTTTTTATTTCTATGGTCGACATTTGTATCCGTGTACTCATGCAGGAGCCTCAGTTGATTTAACTATTCTTTCTCTTCATTATTTCTATCTATTATTACTTCTTTAGTCACTTCCTGTTTTTGCCGGGGCTATTACTATACTATTAGCGAATCGAAATTCAAATATTTCCTCCAGGAGGAGGAGGAGACCCTATTCTTTATCAACAAATTATTTTGATTTTTGGTGCACCCAAAAGTTTACATTTTCATTTAGTGGAGCTGAACCAGCTGTGGCTGAAAGGCTCCTAAATAAAGATAAATAATAATAAATAATAATAATTTTCATTTTACCTGGGGCCGTATTTTGGATCTCGAAACGAACGACTTTTTGTACGAACGCTTGTGAGAAAAAGTTCTTCGTTTCGAGTTCCAAAATGCGGCCCCTGGATTCGGAATAATTTATTATATATATACTCAAGAAAGAGGAAAAGAGGAAACATTTGGAACGCTTAGATTAATTTATGCCGTAATATTACTATTGGGATTATTGAGATTTATTGTATGATCTCACCATATATTCATTTTTGGAATAGATGTAGATACACGAGCTTATTATACTTCTGCTTCGATAATTATTGCTTCACTTCGTGGAACACAATAATTAACTTATAGCCCAGCATTATATTGATCTTTAAAATTTGTATTTTTATTTACGGATGGATGATTAAACAATTAATATTGTTTTATATGATAGTTACTAAGCCGTTTCTCACTTCCAATATGTATTATTAATAGGGGCTGTGTTTGCTATTATAGCATGATTTATTCATTGATCTCAATTAATAACAGGATTAGTAATAATTTTCACATTATTGAAGGCAGTAATATTTATTGAGGTTAATTGAACATTTTCCCTTATAATTTCTTAGGATAACCAGGAATACCTCGACAATATTCTGATTTTCCCGGAAGTTCTTTAACATGAAATATTATTTCTTTTCTATGAAGAAGTATTTCTTTGCTATTGTTTTCTCTATATTTTTTATTTGTGATAGTATGATTTCTCAACGTACTCCTTCATTCCCAAAACAATTATCATCTCCAATTAAATGAAACCGTACCCTACCTCCCGCTGAATATAGTCATTAAGAATTGCCATTATTATTGTTTTAATTTTTGATTAGTGCAATGCATTTGAACTTCATAAATAAAGCTTATTCCGGTTTTTTGTCGAGGAATATGGCCACAGCTTCTAAGTAGATCGAGAATGTCCTTTGTTCTTTCAGTGGTTTGAGGTAACAACAGCAACTCAATGCGGAACGAATGCTTGTGGTCGTAGGTTGTCTTGAACTTAATGTGCATCACATAGAGGGTTCCGAATGATGACAAAATGAACATCAGCTTCATGATGTACATTGTCCCCAGATCCAGATAGACAACGACGAACAAAATCAGCAACTTGCCGGAAAGCCAGCGCACGATCTCGTCTTTCATATTTTTCAGCAGCAGGAAAGTAGCTCAACAATGTGTCAAGACGCCGGCCAATAGAAAATCATTTATTATTGCGCTCGATTCACCACAATACATCACAATGGACAGTCGCAGAACTAAGCTTTCAGGAAACCGCACTCAAGGAAGCGAAATTTCTTAAACAAAAATTGTTTTTCTTTATTGTGTAATTGATTGAAAATTAAACTTTTTCTGATTTTAAGAGCCCGGACCGACTGACGTGTATACATTTCATTGGGTGTATGGTTTCATGGATTGGTTTTGAAATTTCTCGACAACTTATTCAAAACGACGAAACTGGTGTTGAATCAAATGATTCGAAGGTAAAGTTCTTGAAATTTTAAGCGCTTTCACAAAAGCTAGAACCACCACACAAAAAATTATATTTCCCTAACAATATAGTGATGTTTAGTCCCATGGGGGTGGCTGAGAGTTTTGAGAAGTTTACGTTAGAATCTTAGTTAAAAAATCAGATACGTCGCTTTGAATAAGTTGTCGAGAAATGTTGTTTGTCGGATTCACACACAAATACCTTTTATACAGGGCAAGACTCACACGCATACATACGCATTAAGCGATCAAAAGGCACTAACACATATGTAGATCGCTTCTTTCGAACCACGCACTCATACATATACAAAAACGATATATTTTATGGCACGTGCTTTTTGAGGTTGTTGTCTACACTGCGACAAATTTTGAATGATAGGCAACAATCAAATGTTGTATTGCGGCCTTCATAATACAACACTTGTGAGTCTTTCAATCACCAGTGCATCAAAAACTGCCAGCGACTATTTTGGGTGTAGCAAATATTGGAACAAGTTGAAATCATTGTCAACTTGGTTAGGAAATTTCACGTCGACCCGCATTGGCATCTACATGATAGGCCGACTAATAAAATTTGTTATAGACACAATAATGCATGGACGCATACTCTATGATATATACGGTTTCGGTTGGCAATTAATTGCCTCATTATGGGATTCGCTTACAACTTTCCTCACTCATCGAAACACGTTACGAAACATTAATAGGTCCGATAAAGGTAAACAGGGCTATGAAAGGGCAGAGGACCTAACAGAAATCGTGGAAACCTCTAGCCGAGCACAATTAGGCTCTCGACCGAAGCGAGCCCTTTCCGTGCTCGAGAAACACCGCTCCTTTAAACACTGAAATAATGTAAGATCTCTTTGCAGTTAGAAAAAGAAGTTTCCAACCCACAGCAACCCAGCAACCGCGTAGGACACACACCAAGGCAAGACAAGCCAGAAGATACCAAGAAGACGAAGAAGACGACAAAGAAGAAGAAGTCACCGCCTTTGCATATGATAACAAGACGCCTGGAGGTCATCCGATCTGCCAGAAACCACGACAACGCTATGATGACCCCAAGCCACAAACTTTCGCTCCGCAACCACGAGCACTAACGAAACGTTAGGCAGAACAAACTAACGAATCAGCCAAGCATTCGCGTCACAACCACAATCACCACGCGGATCACGACGTCCCAAAAAACATCAGGAAAAAGTGCACGCACATCGCCAAGGTACACCAAGACAATTATATTGGAATTTGGTTACAGCGGAATGAAAGGCCACGAGTTAAGTATATAAATGTAAATTAACTTTATTGAATATGAAGACTAACGATGCGCACGCAACGCGTTCACTTTGCGGAATGAAAAACTAAAAATGGCGTACCGCACTCAGTGGCTGGTAGTAAGCGGTATAAACTGGTACAGTGGTACACACATTAGGCTGGTGCATAATTAATTGGACGAACGTTGCTCCTTTAACACTCCTTCTCAACGTGCCAGTCCATCTTACGATGATAGACCCACCATTACAGCCAACTTATGATGCTTGATGGTACCCCGTGGCTTGGTCAAAATATCAGCCACCATTTCTTCCGTCGAACAATACTCCAGATTCAAAATCTTATCCTCAAACAATTGCTTCACGTAAAATTGCCTTGTCTCGATATGCTTTGATCGACGAGTAGACCTTTCCGTGCCAACAAAATGAATGCAACTTTGATTGTCTTCGCGAATTATTACAGGATCACTCTGTTGCAGGCCAAAATCTTTAAACAGAATCAGCAACCATACCAGTTCCTGACTTGCCTCACTCAATGACACATATTCCGACTCCATGGATGAAAGCGTGACACAACTTTGTCGTCGGCTAACCCACGACACTGCTCCACCAGCATATTGGAAGACGAGTCCAGAGGTAGATTTGCGCGTTTCCATATCGCCAGCCCAATCGGCATCCGAATAGCCAATCAGACCCTCATTGGTATCAAAATTCAATCTCCAGTCCTTCGTAGTCTTCAGATAGCGAACGACTCTTTTAGCGCCATCCAATCCGCTTCTCTTGGTGCACTCACCTTTCGGCCAATTATTGCCACACATGCCTTGACATCCGGTCTTGCGCACACCGCTATATAAAGAAGCGCGCCGACCAAGCTTCTGTAGAGTGTAACATCCGACAGCAACGGACTTTTATCCTCCATCTTTATGTAACCGGTTTCCATTTGAGATTTGGCTGATTTCGCATCCCGAAGGCCAAACTTCTCCGCTACTTGTTGGATATACCCCTTTAGCGAAACACGATACTTCCCGTTTTCATGTCCAATCTCCAGACCTAGAAAATAATTCACTTCACCAAGGTTGGTAATCTCGAACTGTTTCTTCAGTGCTTTGTACACTAATTCGATTTGGGATTCATCTTCACAGCCAACCATAATGTCATCAACATACACCAATAGGTAAACCCATTTGCCATTCACTACTTTCGTGTACAAACAGGGATCAGCTGCACTTGGACGAAAGCCTATTTCTTTAAGAACGCCATCCAGCCGTTGATTCCAGCACCTGGCCGACTGTTTCAGGCCATAAATGCTTTTCTTCAACCGACACACCATGTGCTCTTTTCCCACCGCTTCGTATCTAGGCGGCTGCTTGATAAACAACTCCTGATCTAGTTTGCCGTACAAGTAGGCGGTTTTAACGTCGAAATGCTTCAACGTCATTTTCCTTCTACTCGCCAAAGCTAGAAGAACTCGAAGAGTCGTGTACCTGGTTACCGGAGCAAACACCTCATCAAAATCCTCGCCATACTTCTGGGAGTATCCCTGGGCGACCAGACGAGCTTTGTACTTTGTTATTTCACCAGCAGCGTTTTTCTTCGCTTTGAAGACCCAACGGCATCCCACTGCCTTCCGGCCAGCAGGCAAATCGACAAGCTCCAAGTTTTATTGTCCGAATGCGATTTCAATTCGTCCAACATAGCTGCTTCCCATTCCTTCTTCTTTTCACAGGTAAAAGCTTCGAGCAGATTCCTTGGTTCGATCTCCTCTACAAGAACACTCTCAGCAAAGAAAATCTCCTCTATTAACCTGGCTGGTGGTTTCCCCTTCGTAGACCGCATCGAACGTCGTGCTACTTCATCCAATGAAAAACCGTGGAACGAATGATCACCGTCAGAAGCACTATCGTACCGAGAATCATTGTCACCAGGCTCGTCATCAGACTCGAATTCTGGATCCGGTGTCACGACCAGTTGCTCTTCCTCCTCCTCAGAGGGCAGCACCAACGGAATTTCAACGACTCCTCCTGTCACTACAGGCTCCTGACGAACAGCTTCCTTCACGGTACACAGCTCAAGAAATTTTGCATCCCTGCTGATCGTCACGCAATCCGTCGCAAGATTCAAGAATCGGTACGCCTTCCGTCTTTCTTCATAGCCGACGAAAACTAATTTTTCGGCCTTCATGTCAAGCTTACGTCATTTTTCCTTCGGAACGTGAACATACGCTTCCGAACCAAAGATCCTGAGATGCGCATACGATGGTTTCTTCCTGTTCCATAACTCATACGGGGTTCTATCGATCGAAGACGATGGCAAACGGTTCTGCAAATAATTTGCCGTGCAGATCGCTTCGCCCCAGAACCGTTTATCAAGTTCCGCTTCCGACAGCATACATCGCATCATCTCTACAAGGTGTCGGTTCTTGCGCTCCACCACACCATTCTGTTGTGGCGAATAGGGCGCTGTTCGCTGCATCATAATCACCTTTTCGGAGAGAAATTTCATAAACGAAGCCCCAGAGAACTCACCACCTCCATCAGAACGAATACAGTTTGGGTATCGACCGAATGGATTTTCAATAATGCGCAATACTCACGCATTTTCTCCTCAGCATCAGATTTCCTCTGGAGTGGGTAGACGACAGAGTACCGACTGTAGTCATCCACCATTGCAATGTAAAAACGATTGCCTCTTGGTGTCGCTACATCCATCGGACCTCCCAAGTCGACATGAACCAGCTCTCCAACAGCCGTCGATCTTGTCTTAGACGCCTTCGGAAAAGAATCTCTGCTCATCTTCCCCTCAACGCAGCAAACACAAGTCGATTGCACTTCACAAGAGTCTATCTTCAGTCGAAATCCGAATTCTTCGCACACTATCTTCAGCAGCGCTTGTGTGTTTCTGTGTCCGAATCTACGATGCCACAAGTGCTGGCACAGTTCACCGTGCTTTGGGTCTGCCAGGAACGCCCGTTCAGATAATTGTTTCAGATGGTACAGACCATCTTTCCTTTGAACCACCAACACAACTTCTTCTCCGTTTAGCACTTTGCACTCAGATTTGTCAAACAACACTCGAAACCACAAATCGGCAATTCGGCTCACCGACAGCAGATTTCCTGCTAGTGACGGTACATGGAATACATTTTCCAGCTTTACATTCATTCGACCGCCTTTTCCATTCACAGACACAAGATGACCAGATCCAACACCAGCCGATTTAATCCATTTACCATCAGCCAGAGAAATGGTCGTTGCCTTGGACTCATCTAGCTGTTCCAGAATGTCGATGTTATTCGTCATGTGGGAAGTGGCACCTGAATCAAGGTACCACACCTCAGCCTCTCCAGCCGCTCCAGCAGCAAGACACAACTCACCTCCAGAAGCTGCGGCGAATAGGCACAACTCTCCTCCAGACTCCGATTTAACAGCGATATTTGCTTGCTGAGAATTCTCCTTCACCGCACGATCCTGGGCCAGCTTTCGGCAATCGCCCCTCCTTCTTGCAATAGTGACATACTTTCTCTTTCTTTACCAATTGCTTCTCCGTAGGTTTATTCTTTCAAGAACCGGTCGCTAGCGCTTTCTCACTTAGCGCGGCGTTCTCCAAACGACGTCTTCCTTCGTTCAGTAATTTTCCTTTGACAAAATCGACCATCAGATCTGCATCCGGTCGACTTTCGAGCACCATTATCAATCCGTCGTATGGTTCCGGGAGACTGGACAGCATCAAAGCCACGAACCAGTGGTCCTTCACTTTCTCTCCCAGCGTAGGCAAACGAATACGCAACGCTGTCAGCTGCTTGAAATGCTCCGCCATTTCACCACCATCTGGCATCCGCAGCGTGATCAGCTGACGCACAACATGGATGATGCTCGAAAGTGAAGAACGCTCGTGATAATCTTTAAGCGCATCCCACATCTCCTTTGCGGTCGTCTTCTGAATCACATGGAGAAGTTGCCTGTCTTCCAGTGCCAAACCGATCAACGCCTGCGCCTTACCATCTTTTGTGACCCAGGCCGCATCAGTCGTTTCCGGCTTCGGTGTTGTCACAACACTCAACAAACCTTTACGCGTTAAGAAGCCGCATTTTGAATTTCCAGATTCCATAATTCTGGTCGTTCAACTTGTCCATCGGAACTTTCGCGTCCGCCATTTTGTCTTTTCGACACGATTTCACACGATTACCGATACAAAATAAAGTCCACTTAATTCACACTCGCGCTAACGAAACTCACGCACTTTCCGCGACACCTGGGCCCATAACCTATTGGAATTCGGCTACAGCGGAATGAAAGGCCACGAGTTAAGTATATAAATGTAAGTTAACTTTATTGAATATGAAGACTAACGATGCACATGCAACGCGTTCACTTTGCGGAATGAAAAACTAAAAATGGCGTACCGCACTCAGTGGCTGGTAGTAAGCGGTATAAACTGGTACAGTGGTACACACATTAGGCTGGTGTATAATTAATTGGACGAACGTTGCTCCTTTAACAAATTAAACACTATCACCGAGACCATCGAGAACGTCACAAGAAGAACATAATCTATCATTATAAAACAAAAATAAAATAAAAAGAATAAAAAGTAACAATTAGAAGGATAAGACTAAGGCGTATAAAACGCATATTATAAGAACATTCAATTATCATAAGAAAATGAAAACAACATGTACGCAATTGATTCAAACAAATTTATGCATTAATTACAACATGTAAGCCTCTTGCTAATAACATATACATGACAT